>MCJB01018140.1:74327-95100 GCA_002018475.1 Nicotiana obtusifolia | reverse complement strand
CACAATCCCCTAGTTTTGCATGGTGCCTCCCCGCACCCCTTTCTCCTCTAAACCTCATCTAACGTATTTGTAACACATGCAACTCATTTACAACCCATAATAATTATGACCCATTCCGTTTAGCAGTGTTTATCTTGAATTCTTGATTTCCTACCACCCTCCCATGGGTCTTTACAGGCATGCAACCACATATCATGAATGCCCAAGGGAAAATTACATGAAAGGGAGTAATAACTTACCTTGCATGTGAATTCCTAGCCTTCTCCTTCGATTCCTCAGATTCTAGGTCTTGCCCTCAATGTGGGTTCGTAGAAGGGGGAAATTCAGCTAGGGTTCCTTTTTAGTTCTTCAATTCCTTGATTCCTTCTTCAATTTAGAGCTTGGAAGAGAGAAAATTGGTTGTGTTGGTGTGGGGCTTTGAGAGGGGTCGTTTGGGGGCCTTCTACTATGTTTAAGTTCAGAAAAATGAAGAAGGAACGGGTTTGGGTCCCTTTTATAAGTCTGTCAATAAGTGGCACTCGTGTCTGACATTTTCAGGTTTGAGGTCGCATATCCACCGCAAACAGGACATGTGGTTCGCATTCTGGTCGCAAATCTCAACCCAGAAATCTGTTGCATTATGCGACTCAAAAGGGCCAGATTTGCGGTTCGCATTTTCAACAATGCGACCGCATTCTGGTCGCGTTTCTGACGCGAATTTAGCCCAAAACTCTGTTCCATTCTGCGATGGAAGATGTCACATTTGCGGTCCGTATTTGTATTATGCGGTCCGCATACTGGCCGCATATTTGACATAATTTCAGCTCAGAACTCTGTCTTAGTTTGCGATCCTGGTGTTGGATATGTGGTCCGCATTTGTGCTTTGCGGTCGCATATCCAGCTATGCGACACCTTTGCCCTTTTTCTTAACTTTTGAACTATTTTCCGGGTTCTTAGATCCTTATATGTAAACTACTTCATAGCGTATTCTAATGTACGAATTTACGGGTTGTAACGTAAAGGCGGCCCTAGGACTCGATATGCATTTGGGGATCAAATGTAAGAAATTCCTTAAAAGAAAAAGAGAACTTCTTAAAGCACATGATATTTATCCGCAAGGTAAAAACTTTTATTCTTGTGCGTGATAGTTACACATGTGTACAAGTTTTGTGCCAGGGCTCGAGTAGTCTATGCGGGCACGGTTCATGTGACCGTTTGGCCCGTACAGTAAATACTATCGATCGAGCCGTGACCGTTCAATCATAAAGTTTCCTTCCTTGCTAAAGTCGTTAACTGAGGGTGATCCCCTCAGTGTTCGGGACCTATCAAAGAGAGGGCTCGAATACTGTTGTGTTCTTCGATACCGGTTCGTAATCGGCCTTCAATTCTAAGTTAGCACGATTTACTTGTTTCCTCTTTAAAACCCTTGCCGAAAAACCCATTTGGACAAAACCAGTTCAAGGGAAAAAGAGTGCAACGCGTGCTTTCAGACCTAAAAATTGTACCATTCCTCGATGATTCCCTGCAAGTGTTAGTTCGGAATGTGAATAAGTAAAGGGAAATGAATGGGATCGTACCTTAGAAATAGTATCTCTTCAAGTGAGCTATGTCCCAGTTGTTCGGTAGTTGCTTACAGTTCATCGTTCCGAGTTTGTACGATCCTTTACCGGTGATCTCAATAATTTGATAAGGGCCTTCCCAGTTTGGCCCCAATTTCCCTTCATTCAGGTTTCGAGTGTTTAGTGTAACCTTCCTTAGTACCAAGTCCCCGATATTGAAGCGTCGAAGGTTGGTCCTTCGATTGTAATATCTCTCGATCCGCTGCTTTTGGGCGGCCAACCGGACAAGGGCTGCTTCGCGTCTTTTATCTAATAAATCTAGGCTCGTGTCATAGCTTCACCATTCGATTCCTCGGTTACATATCGGAATCTGAGGCTTGGCTCTCCGACTTCGAGCGGTATTAGAGCTTTAGCGCCGTAAACTAGTGATAAGGGGGTGGCCCCGATACTGGACTTCGAGGTTGTTCAGTATGCCCGTAAGACTTCGGGCAGGATTTCCTCCCATCATCCTTTGGCGTTAGTTACCCTCTTTCTGAGGTTTTGGAGTATGGTTTTGTTGGTCGATTCTGCTTGCCCGTTCCCACTAGGGTGGTAGGGTGTTGATAGGATCCTTTTGATCATATGATCTTCGAGAAACTTGCTTACCGATGAATTATTTCCCGTTGTCGCACACGATCTCGGCCGGCATTCCGAATCGGCATATGATATGAAGTTGATGACTTGTTTCTCCCTGACCTTTTCGTATGCTTAGGCTTCCACCCACTTAGAAAAATAGTCAGTCATAAACAATATAAATTGAGCTTTACCTGGTGTCCTTGGAAGGGGGACGACAATATCCATCCCCAACTTCATGAACGACCATGGTGACAAAATCGAATGCAGCAGCTCCCGGGGCTGATGAATCATCGGAGCGTGTCTTTGACATTCATCACATTTTCGTTCGAACTCCTTTGTGTCCTTTTCTATATTGATCCAGTAATAGCCGGCTCTGATAACTTTTCAAACCAGTGATTTGGCGCCCGAATGATTTCCACATGTGCCTTCGTGGATTTTCCTCAAAACGTACTCGGTGTCACCTGGTCCTAGACATATCGCGAGTGGGCCAACGAATGTCCTTCTGAACAGGGTTCCGTCTTCGGATAGGCTAAACCGGGCTGCCTTTGTATGTAGGGCCCTCGATTCCTTTGGATCCGACGACAGATTTTCGGTCTTCAAGTCTCCAATATATTTATTTCTCCAGTCCCAAGTTAGGCTCGTTGAGTTAATCTCGGCATGACCTTCTTCCACTACCGATCTCATAAGTTGTACAACTGCCCCCGAATTGAACTCGTCATCCTCGACCGATGACCCCAAGTTAGCGAGGGCATCAGCATCACTATTATGATCCTGAGGTATGTGTTGCAAAGTCCATTCTTTGAATCGATGCAATGTTACCTGCAATTTATCTAGGTACTTTTGCATTCATTCTTCTCTGATTTCGAACGTCCCATTAACTTGGTTTACCACAAGGAGGGAGTTGCACTTAGCTTCAATTACCTCTGCCCCCAAGCTTTTGGCTAGTTCGAGACCTGCAATCATGGCCTCATATTCAGCCTCATTGTTAGTCAATTTCACAGTCCTAATAGATTATCTAACTACATCGCCTGTCGGTAGTTTCAATACGATACCAAATCCGGACCCTTTTGTGTTCGAGGCGCTGTCTGTAAAGAGGGTCCAAATCCTCGAGGAGGTTCCTGAGTTGATTAATAACTCTCTTTTGACCTCGGGTATTAGGGCCGGCGTAAAGTCGGCTACAAAGTCTACCAAAATTTGAGACTTAATGATGGTCCGGGGTAGATATTCAATATCGTACCCACTGACTTCTACGACCCATTTGGCCAATCGGCCCGAGAGCTCGGGCTTATGCATAATATTCCTCAATGGGTAAGTCGTTACGACACATATGAGGTGACACTGGAAGTATGGTTTTAGTTTTCTAGAGGCGCTTAGCAAAGCGAGTGCCAGCTTTTCTAGGTGAGGATACGTAGTTTCAGCCTCACCTAGGGTCCTGCTAACATAGTAAATTGGAAATTGCGTACCTTGCTCTTCCCGGACCATGACTCCACTTACTTTTCTCTTCGGTGTGTGAAGCAACGGTGGGCTCGATAAGTACCATTTGATTTCCTCTAAAGCTCGTTGACATTCCGGGGTCCATGAAAAGTTATTCTTCTTCTTCAATAGTGCGAAGAATTAGTGGCTCTTATCGGACGACCTCGAAAAGAATCGTCCTAGGGCGGCTATGCGTCCGGTTAGTCTTTGCACGACCTTCACGTTGTCCACGACCGTGATATCTTCGATGGCTTTTTGTCGGGGTTGATATCGATTCCTTAGTTGGATACCATGAATCCGACCTAACTTCAAACGCACATTTTTTCGGGTTCAGCTTCATATTATATTGCTTCAATGTACTGAAGGTTTCCTGCAAATGTTTCAAACAGTCCTCTGCTCGCAGGGATTTAACCAACATGTCGTCAACGTAAACTTTCATTGATTTTCCTACTTGTTCCTCGAACATCCGGGTTACTAGGCGTTGATAAGTGGCACCTGTATTTTTTAATCCGAATGGCATCACGTTATAGCAGTACGTGCCGTACTTTGTGATGAAGGAGGTTTTTTCCTGATCATTCGGGTCCATCCGTATTTAGTTGTACCGAGAATAGGCATCGAGAAAACTGAGGATCTCATGGCCGGCCATGGCATCGATCATGCATGTTGGGCAGAGGAAAACAGCCTTTGGGACACGCCTTGTTCAAATCCTTATAGTCTACACACATTCTTAATTTGTTCCTTTTTTTTAGGGACTACCACTACGTTTGCTAACCAATTCGGGTATTTAACTTCCCGAATGGACCATATTTTAAGGAGTTTAGATACCTCGTCCTTGATGAAAGCATGTTTGACCTCGGACTAGGTCCTCCTCTTCTGTTTGACCGGATGTAATTTCGGGTCCAGGCTTAGTTTGTAAGTAGTTATCTCCGGTGGGATCCCTGTCATATCAAGATGGGAGCAAGCGAAACAATCTTTGTTAGTTATAAGAAACCAAATGAGTTTTTTCCTGAGCTTGGAGCTTAACCCCGTGCCCAGGTATACCTGTCAAGTGTTCTCTCAATATGACTTGTTCTAGCTCCTCGACCGTCGATTTACTGGCATCGAAGTCATCGGGGGCTATAAAAGATCTGGGAACCCCGTAATCATCATCCTCGCCTTCCCCTCATTTGTTCGACTCTGCCGAGGCTGGTATCAGTGATTGCTATTTGGCCCTGTTTTTAACCATCTGGTTCGGATCCTTCGATGTTGAAATTGTAGGTGTCGGTATTACCTCCTTGACCGCGAACATTTCCTTGGCAGTCGGTTGTTCACCATAGACTGTTTTGACTCCGCTAGGTGTTGGGAATTTCAGTGCCTGGTGCAGTGTCGAGGGCGTTGCCCTCATGTTGTGGATCCATGGCCTTCCGAATAAAGCGTTGTACGTCGTGTCTCCTTCGATTACATAAAACTTGGCTTCCTGTATGATCCCGACGGTGTTCACCGGTAATATTATCTCACGCTTAGTGGTTTTACATGTCATGTTGAATCCGTTTAGAACTCGGACTGGAGGCACGAATTTTGTAGACCGAGCTGCTCCACGACCCTCGAGCGGATGATGTTTGCCGAGCTACTTGGATCAATTAACACATGTTTAACTCGAATTTTATTTACGAGTATAGATATTACCAGTGCATCATTGTGGGGCTGCACGATCCCTTCTGCGTCCTCGTCGTTGAAAGACAGGGTCCCTTCCGGTACGTAATCTCGAGTTCGTTTCTCCCTCGTGATGGACACTTTGGTGCATTTCAACATTGGCCCCTGAAGGATATTGACCTCGCCAATGATCATGTTAATGACGTGTTGAGGTTCTTTTTGTTCTGCCTATTTGTTAGAATCCCTATTCCTGAAATGATTCTTGGCTCGGTCACTCAGGAATTCTTGAAAATGCCCGATGTTGAATAGTCGGGCTACTCCTCTCTCAACTGTCGGGAATCCTCTGTTATGTGGCCGTGAGTGACATGATATTTACATATCTGGTTAGGATCCCTTTGGGTTGGATCGGATTGTAGAGGTCGAGGCCATTTGGTATCTTTGATACGTCCGATAGCAGATACAATGGCGGCAACATCAACATTAAAGTTGTATTCTGATAACCTCGGCGCTTCTTTGGGACCGATGGGCCTATCGAAGCTCTTTTTGCTCATGAGTCTCGGTTGCTCTGACCTCTGCCACTTCTCCTTTTGTTTCTCATAGAGTTCCACCCGAACCCACTGCTTCTTTGGTCTCCATTATTCGGCTGGTACCAATCCCTATTTGGTCTCGGTTCATGGTCGATGTCTCTCTTGACTCTGTCGATGTTTCTGACGGGATAAACAGACCCCGAAGGGGCCCCGAGTTGATCATCTTCAACTCTGATCTTTGATTGATACCGGTTATGTACGTCGGCCAGGTAATGGACGGATATTCTATCTGGTTTTGTTTCAACTGTTGTGAAGCCTCTGAACTTCGAACGTTGAGCCCTTGGGTGAAAGCCTGAACGACCCAATCATCAGCGACAGGTGGTAGGTCCATTCGTTCCATTTGAAACCGGGACACGAACTCTCTAAGCATCTCGTTATCCTTCTGTTTTACTTTGAAAAGGTCCGATTTTCTGGTTTCGACCTTGATGGCCCCGGCATGTGCTTTCACGAAAGAATCCGCAAGCGTAGCAAATGAATCAATATAAGAGAAGGCAAGTTGTGATACCATATCATAGCCCTTTTTGACAGGGTCTCTTCGAACTTCTTCAACAGGACAGACTCGATCTCATCGTCCTCCAAGTCGTTCCCTTTGATAGCACATGTATAAGAGGTTACATGCTCATCTGGGTCGGTCGTTCCATTTTACTTAGGTATCTCGGGCATATGAAATTTCTTGGGGATCGGCTTCGGAGCCGCGCTCGGAGGAAAAGGTTTCTACACAAACTTCTTAGAATCCAGGCCTTTCAATATCGGCAGTGCTCCCGCGATTTGGTTTACTCTAGAATCGTAGGTATCTACTTTTTTGTCATTAGCTTCGATTTTCTTCTCTCCTGATTCCACTTGTTTTGTCAGTTCCTCGAGCATTTTTATGATCTCGGGCTTAGTCCCCGATTTGTTCTCATTTGATCCATCTGTGATCGGTTCGTCCCTACGGGTAACTTCTCGGGGCGGATCGGGCTCAACTCTGCTCGGTGCGCTGCCTTGGTTTTGCAATTAGGCTATTGCCGCCTGTTGAGCCTGCAACATGTCGAAGATTACCCTTAAACTGATCCTGTCTCCACCAACGTTTTGTGTGTTTTGAGCCATCGATCGGACTCCACCATGGACGCTATTTTCGGGGTCGGTAGGCAGGTTCGTGTTGATAGCCACATGTGAATTAGCGTCAATTGGGTCTGCGACCGGAATTTCGATGGGATTTGCGGGCGGTACCTCGTTACTGGGCGCTATGTTATTTTTTTCACCGTGGTGACCGGATTCGTTGTCAACAAGTAGGGGTGCTGATTGAGAGTTTGACATTTTATGTTTTAACCTGAAATCGGAGACACTTCAAAGAGCAAGCGTAAAGTAGTGTATGTTATGGAGATTTGTATCAAATAATCACTATTATCCTTAGCCCCACGATGGGCGCCAAAATGTTTACCCTCAAAATCGGATAACAATTGAATTTGTAAGTGATTTTAAGGATACATGATTTAACTTGACACAAAACAATAAATCAGATTGTAATTGAAATAATCAATGGATAAGTAAATGCAAACTACACATGTTGAACAGTCTTAGCCTTGGAAAGTTAGCCACCCTCGAGCCAAAAGTGCTTTGATTGATATCAGAACAGAACAACAAGAGAATGATAAGAACTTAAGGAGAATAATAATATATTGCTTTAGGATGCGTGTTACAATGTGTTTTACAAGTAATCACACTCCATTTATATAATAGGGGAGTCCTACTTTAGGTACAATTCTATAAAAGGTAGAAATCTCCTGGTTTGCTGATTCGCCGGTTCCTTATTGATACGTGCCGAGATTCCCGCCATGATATCCGACCGGTTTTTCGGCCTTCTGGTATTTCGGTCTTCTGTTGGTTATACCGGCAATGTTTCCTCGAGCTTATTCGGGGTCAAGGTCGATTCCGGGATCATGGACTCAATGTTCTCGGGGAAGGACATTCTGACCTCGTGTTCTGGTTCGATGAGACTCGCGGTCGATCTTCAACTACTCGCATTCCGAGCCCGATCTTTCATGCAATAATCGAGCCTGATTTCGACAGTATACAAAATCAATTAGCTTTTATATTCTAACTAATGGTGACAAAATGGATTAAAAAAAAATAGTTATTTATCCATATTATCCACTAAAAAATTGATTGGATAATAATCTTTTTAACAATAGATCAAACATGGAAAGATCCGTATTATCCACTTAAAAATGGATAATCAATTAATTTAACTTTTACACTTGCAAAGACTTAAATTGGGGGTTCCTCAATATGGAGAGATTAGTAATTCTCCCAAAAGTAATCATATTGAAGAAGTCATGTATAATATGAATATCCATAGTATTTGATGATTAACCCCTTTTCTTATTAGTATTAAATATAGTCAGGTCGGTTATTTTATTATTTTTAACATTATCATTTTCAACCCTTCCATATCCCATTTGACCTGCCCATTTGTCACCCTTGATCCTAACTAGTCATAATCTATAAAACGAAAGTCTCCTTTTTCTTTACCTTTTTTTTTGGAAGAGAAAATGAACAATGAATTGATAGTTTGTGTAATTTAAGGACATGCATATAACATTCCAGAATAGTTACATAAAATGAGATGATCACTCGTATTATATACATGCCTATATGATCTGTGTATAATTTTCATAATTGAAGAGTTCGAATTTCCAAACTTTGAAAGGCAATAAATTTATGCGAAAAATCTCAAGCTCAATTTTGTTTTGCTACTACAAGAAGAGAAACGAAAAAATTGCCTAATAAGAATAATATTATTTGAGATAAATAAAGATAAAGAAGACAGTGGGAGGTTAGCATAATCGCCAAAGCTGTTTGTAGAACTAACTTTGGATTTTTTTCTTATAGATAGAAAATATGATAGATATTATCCGGTTTAAATTCAAAATTAGCAAAAGATATTTTTTCTAAGGGTGTGTTTAGTACGAAGGAAAATGTTTTCCATGCTAGAAAATATTTTCATGAAAAATGAGTGGTTTTATGACTTATTTTTCCTTGTTTGGTTGGTGAATGGAAAACTTTTTCCGCAAAATATTTTTTAATATTTGATTAGAGAGTAGAAAATAATTTTTAGAAAAATATTTTTATTTGCTACTCTCCTCACTCACCCACTTCTCCCAAGTTCCCATGTTTCCTCTCCTCTCTCTCTCCCTCCTACTCAATATTTTCAGAACTCTATTTTTCTTCAAGAATTTAATTATTCTTCTAACAATTCACATAAACCCAAAGGCACTAATGTGCTGCACTTCTTTTTTACGCAAAATAACGTTGAAATTTGTGCTCCATAACTAAAAAGAAAATACTCTTTTTGGTTTTAAAAAAAAAGTACTCTTTCTACAACATGAAAATAAAGTACTTATTTTGTTGAAATGAAAGAAAAAATATTTTTTCTGCATCATGAAAAGAAAATACTTATTTTGTTGAAATAAAAAAAAATACTTTTTCTACATCATGAAAAGAAAAATATTTTTTTTTTGTTGAAATGAAGAAAATACTTTTTCTACATCATGATTTTTTTTTTGGTTGAAATGAAAGAAAATACTTTTTACTACATCATTTTGTTGAAATGAAAGAAAATAACTTTTTAACATCATGAAAAGAAAGTATTTTTTTTGTTAAATTGAAAAAAAAATTACTTTTTTTTATATCATGAAAAGAAAAACAGTCATTTGTTGAAATAAAAAAATAAAGTACTCTATATACAACATAAAAAGAAAGTACCATTAATAATACTTCTATTTAGGTGAGGGGTTGGGAGTTGGGGCGACAGTGGGGTAGGGGTTAGGGTGGGTGGGTGGTNGGTCGGGGTGGGGTGGGGTGGTGGGGATGAGAAATAGGGTTGGAAAGGTTAAAAAGGAGTTTTGAAAAATATTTTTCTTTTTCTTGATTGGGAAACCCCACTAGTGGGTTCTACTGGGTTGTTGTTATTGTTGTTTTCTCATAGGGAAAATATTTTGTCCAATTGGAGAAAAATGAGTTTACGAGAAAAATATTTTCAAAAATATTTAAGCCAACCAAAAATGAAAAAAATGAAAAGCCTTTTCTCTTCGTACAAAACACACCTTAAGTATATACAATTATGTGCAGGAAGTACTCTACCGCAAATACTATCGTGATTAGCATACTACAGTTTCAAATCCCACAAATCACATTAGGTTGCTAACTTTATCTCTTGATTCACTTCCATCTATACACGATTCTGCTTTTAAAAAATTCTCCTGTGCTATAGAAGTTCTTTAAACTGGAATGCAAATAGCAGAGTGTGACAACGACTCTGCCAGATCCAACAATGCCAGTTCCAGTATTGTTGAAGAGGAAAAAGAGCCTCCAGTGAATACAGGTAAATCTATTGTTAGAAATTGATATGCCTAAATTGGTAGTAATCTCTCGTATGTTCCCCCAGAAATAGTTAACGATAAAATTATTGTCCAATCGAAAAAAGCTGAAGTGGAGAAGGAGATTGAGAAATGGAGCAGTGCTTTGATTGTGTACATCATTTGTGACACTCCATGGTACAATTACATGGTTTAATATTATTGAGCCTGAGATATTCCTACATAATGAAGGGAATTATGTGGTTAAATTCCAATCTAAGGCTGATATGATATGAAGTATTTGTCTCCGGACCTTACTTGGTCCCCTGATTAAAGGAAGCCCTTAATCCTAAAATCATGATCCCCTGATTTTGATTAATCTCATACCTATATACGGACAACAAATCAGGTAAATACAACTAACTTCATATATATAAGTTGAGAACAATCTTTTGATTACAAATAATACACAATTTTATTCAATCCTACTAAATAAGTTTGAAAGAAAGTTATCCATAAAACAAAATGGTTTTTTTAAGGACAAGTTGATTGATAAAAGTCAAGGTGCAATTTTATATAAGTAATATTGTCCAAATACAACTGCATCCTTTTACAAAACATGATCCTCACTGTCTCATCCTGTTGATCTGATTCAAAGCTGGCTGTAGAATATTGTAAGCAACCCAAAGCAAAGCAGGAGTCACAACAATCAGCAAAAGTTGTCCTCTGTTGTCACTTGTTGCATCTGCAATCATAGCAATTTCACTAGCAGCTGAAGCCTCAGGAGTGTTGAAAAAACCTGATGCTGCTAAACCAGTAAGACCAAGACCAATAATAACTCCTTGATTCCTCATTCTGTTGATTTGGTTCAGAGCTGGTTGAAGAATGTTGTAAAGAACCCATGCTATAGCAGGAATTAAAGGAAGCAAAAGTGCTAAACCCCTGTTGTCTCCCTCTGCTATGTCAGCAATTTGTTGCGCTGCAAAAGCACTGTTGCATGAGCTCAGGGTTGAGAAAATGGCACCTGCAATTGCTGTTCCAGTGAGGGAACTTGATAAGTTTGAGGTGTTTTCAGATGTTTTGGAAGTCAAGAGACCTTTTGGGAGGTTTTGAAGGGAGAGAAGAGAGATGGGTTTGGGCTTTGAAGGGTTGTTAATGGATGCTTTGCTAAAGCATTTGACGTTGAGCATGGCCATGGTTCCTATGGTGGCTGCCATTTCTTTGTTGCTGTTAGAGGTTTTTGGCTTTGAACTTACAATTTGGTTTGTTTTTGTTTGCTATTATTGAAGTGAGAAATGTGGAATATAGAAAGAAGAAGAGTCAGGTGATTAAAATGAGATATCCAATAGGAGTGTGGCATTTTAGATTGGTCTCTTATCCAGAGATTGCGATTCGGGAGATATGGACCTCATATTTGATAACACACCGATGGTTTCTTATCACTTCCTGTTCGCTCCTTGTCCAGCAACAATAACTTAGAAACTTTATAATTGGAGAAATTATATTTTGGAGGAGACTCAACCAGCAAAAATTGCAAGAGGCACCTCTAATTATTAGACAAGTGGAAAAGTGGGTTCCACGTGACAGAACTAAATGGAAAATACCCAAGTGCCAGAAAGATAAAAGAGGCGCGTGCATGGGGAATCACTTTTCCACTTTTATGATAACTAGTCTTAGAATACACGCGTTGTGCGTGTACCTCATCTTAATAAGTAAAATATTATATTAAAAGTTATATTTGAGTTATAAAACTAAAATTTAAACTCTTAAAATTGATAAATATAGATTCTAAATAGCTAACAAATAAAGAAGAAACTCACTCTATATAAGTTTGCAATAACCATTCAATATATTTAACCTAATTTAAGTTTTGTTCCAGTTTTACAATTTCATCACTTTAACTTCACAAGCTATTATGTTTCCTATTTGGTTTCGGCAGAAATGCATAATCTTTAGTAGTCGTTTGGTTGGAAAGAAGTTATTTGATGATTAATTCCAGGATTAGTTATTACATCTTTTCCTGGGAATAAAAATATACTACAATTCCGGGATAACTAATCCCGAGATTAAGTATACCGAAGTTTTTCTACCAACCAAAAATGGGATAAACTCTTCTTAAATTTAGTCCCAAGATTAATTATTCCTTATCCCTCGTACCAAATGAGCCCTTAAAGGTTGAAGAGTTTTATGAAGAAAACAAATTTGAAAGTTGTTTTCAAGTCCATTTTGGAAGACACAAACATGATCAGCTAACTGATTGAGGATATTTTTTTCTCTCTCGTGAATAAATGTAGTTATATTTTCTTAATTAATAATATATATATATAAATTTTTTTTTTCTCTATCGGAAGCTTGTTCCTGGAGGTTAGAGGGGGAACAGGGAGTAATAAGAAAGTAAGAACAAGAAGTTTAAACGGTAATTAAAATCAGTTTAGGCGGCAAAGCCGACCACATATATATAAATTAAAGACAGAAAATTAAAACCATAAAATAAAGTGCAGAAGATTAAAACATAAAATCAGGTGGCAGAGCTTTCCTGAAGATTATAGAAATAAGTAGTAAATATTACAGAGGAAGTGCTCTAACCAGGTAGAGAATCTTCTAGAGAGAGAGAGAGAGATTTAGAGATATAGAGAGAGAGAGGCATATTTTCGAATGCCCTCTCTTTACAAATAGGGGGATCTATTTATAGAAAAATAGACGGACCGTTATAGTGAAAGTGTACAGTGAAAGTAAATCGTAACTTTGGTACAGTAACTTTGTTACAGTAACATCTGAAAATTTTATGCTATCGTGATCTCAGCAACTTCTCCTGTTTTATGGTACAGTGATATCATGATCAGGGTCTTCTTCTTCTTCATCATTTTCTTCATCTGATTGGTCTTCAGATGGGGATTTTTGGCTGGGTTCTTCAGCCTTTAATTATTGGAGCATTTTTTTCATTTGTTGAATATATTCTTTTTTGCTGCTGGATCCTGCTAGTTGTGTAGAAGCAAGAGATTTTTGTTGTAAAAATTGAGAATGGGAGACATCTGTGGGTGACAGATATTTTGGGTTCTCGAAGAAATAATTTTCAATTGTTGGTACATAAGCTTTAGAAGCACCTTTCCAAGCCTTATACCACTTGAAGGGCTAACCATGATAATCCTCTTTGATCTTCTGTCTTGTGAAATGAGAATTTTTACGTATAGATCCATGAGATATGGAATCTATGGAAAAATTGGAGAAGCATTGGAATATGCTGGTCATGATGAAATTTGGTACAAAAGTAATCATATTCTTCTTTTACCGGAGAAAAAAAAATCTAATATGTGACCACAGATAGGTCACCATTGATGTAAAAACTACTGAGAGAACTCAGATGTTTGCTGTTTTCCCTAAAGGATAAAAAATTAATTTTTTTCAAGGGGATTTTGTAATGTGAATGCATTCATCCAAGCGTCTCGGTAGTCATAATAGTTGAAAAATTGAGTTCAAACGGCTGAGAAAGCTTTCTGAGTTTAGTAGGGTGTGTGCTCCATTCTTTTGGTAAGATTATTTTATTAATCCACACCATTGTATGAGTGACATATGTTTGGATTTTGTCTAAAAATGATTTGAATAGACAAGATTTGGTATCTGTAAGGATAAATTCATAGAACTTCTGGGTATATGCAGGAGTGTTCTGAAGATAATTGGTAGAAGGTTAACATCTTTTTGGATACTTGTGCTAGGTTAGAGTGCCAAAGATCTGGCTTTGTTCGAATGAGCGGGGTAAGCCATCTCATTCTTAAAATAGTTTGGTTCCTCGGAATAAGGACCTTTCAAAGGAATTGTCTGTGGTGCTGGCAAAGAAAGTGCCTGTTTGGATACCGAAGGTATCGTGCATTGCGTGATGGGGCCTTTTACCGCCGCTGCTTTGGTTGTGGTGCTTTGGGTAACCACAGGGGTTTTGAGGGGAGATATGAGGCTTCTAGCCCCAACATCCATTAATTGGTTCAATTGCTGTTGTCCTCGTACAGGATTTGTCATGGGTAATGCATTTTTAAATCTCATGAGTTGATACCATTGTAAGAGTTCTTCTACTATCCATGGGGCAGTCTGTAGCATTTGGGCTTGTTGAAGTTCATCTTCTTCAACTATGTCTGCCCATCTTTTTGGTTGAGCAAACGAAATTGGTTTTGGTGAATCCACCAAATATGTTTGAGGAACTCCTTTCATGGTATAATATGCTGGAGTTCTATATTTTGGCTTGGTCCAACCTCATTTAATGGTTGCTTGGAGGCAACTGTCTGTCTTGTGACAACTCCCTGTTGGGTATTATTATATATTTTTGGCTGTTTTGAAACAGCCAATGTTGAATCTTCCGATGGAGTCGGAAACGCTGGAATGGGAGGATCAACTTTACTTTTCCTAACCATTAGAGATACACAAGACAATTGCCAAAATTTTCTTTTGATAGTAGGATAATTTTTTTGAGCATTGTTCTAATGTTTGGAGGTAAAAACAATGATATGTTCTTTATCATTTTTCTTTTGTTTTAAAATTACTCCATATCCTAAATCTGAAGCATCTATTTCTACTATTTTGTAGGCAGAAGGATCAGGAAGGGTCAAGAAAGGAAGATGTTTGACTTTCGATTTGATTTCCTTGACTACGTTGGTATGGTTGTTAGTCCAAGGTGGTGGAGACTTTTTCAGCCGATCATGGAGCGGTTTTAGCAGAATACTAAGACCTGGAATGAAGTCGCAGACATAGTTGACACAACCAAGGAATCTCTGGAGCTGTGTCTTGTCTAGAATTTGATCTAAGAATTTATTAGCAAATTCAACAGATCTTTGTATAGAGATCACAGTTCCTTGTTGGATATTGTGACCAAGAAATCGAATGTTTATCTGGAATAAACTATATTTAGTTTTGGATAGAACCAGGCCATTTTCTCTAATAGTATTAAAGAAAATATTTAAATATTTAAAATGTTAGTCAATGCTTGTGGAGAATACAAGGATATCGTCAACGTAAGTAATAATAAATCTTGAAAGAGGATTGAAGATATCGTTCATGATTTTTTTGGAATTTAGAAGGAGCATTTTTCAATCCAAAAGGCATAACATTCCATTCATATTGTCCGAACGGGACAGTGAAAGCGGTATTGTATCAATCTTTAGGGTCGATTTGGATCTGCCAAAATCCTGATTTTAAATCGAATTTGAAAAATATGATCGCGGCATGGACACGCTGAAGTAAATACTTCTTATTAGGAATATGATATCTAATCCACCTAAGAGCAGTATTAAGTGGTTTGTAATTGATAACCAAACGAGGTACACCTCACTCAATTTCGGAGCTTTTATTAACATAGAATGCTGCACAACTCCAGGGAGATTTTGAAGGAGAAATAATATTTTTGCCTATGAGATCATCAATCTCTTTTTGGCAATGAATGATGAGCTCGTGATTCATTTGAATAAGGCGAGCTTTAGTAGGAATCATTTTTTCATCAAAGTCAGGTTCATAAGGAAGGCTGACTATGTGTTTTTTCCGCTTCTAGAAAGCAGTGGGCAAATCTGCGCAGAGATCATCCTGCATCTTCATTTCTAAAGTTTTAATTTTAGATATGATGGAAGGATGTTTGAGCTGCTTTTGAAGCCTTTGGAAAGCAACTTCTTCTTTGAGAAACATAACTTGTGGTTCCTTGTTTTTTAGGAAGTCAAAATTTTTTGAATGCGAGGTTTATCATAGGGAAAGAGATATTGGTAAAATACTCTACATGAATACCTTGGCGGGAAGCAAGATAAGGGCTAATCCTATTGATGAAAGGAAGACCTAAACTGACAGGGCTAGTAAGATTTTTTTTGCTAAAATGAATGATGTAGGAATCGACCAGATTGGATGTTGTGGAGAAGTAGTGACTTTGATAGAAGAAAGTTTGTAATTTATTTTTAGTTTTTTTTCCATTGGCAGCCATAAGGCCCTATTTGGTTTTTTCGAAAAACTTAGTTGGCACGAGTCCTTCTTGGATGCAGCTGAGTTCAGCACCAGTGTCAAACAAAGCAACTGTATTAAGGACAAAAGACTTATTGATTATCAGAGTTATTCTGATATGATATTTTGGATGTTCATTCTAGAAAGAGAACATATAAACGGACCTATGTCACCTTCTTGGACAATAGGTTCTTGGGCAAAAGATATATCCTCCTTATGCTCAGGTTCATTAGAAAGTTGTCAGAGCACAAGTTGATCTAATTCTTGACCTGCTTTGATTCTTTAGTTTCTTTTTTAAGGTAAGATATTTCAGATTGAAGGTCCTCAATGATTATGGTTGTTGCCTTGGATTTTTGAGATGGAAATCTCCTGAGGATGTCTGTGATGTTATAGGTATTAGCCACCTGAGGATAATTAGGAAGCTTGGAGGAAGACAGAGAAGGTTTATCCAGAACTTTTTTGAGTTGGTCTAGGTAATCCTTTTTGAGATCTGAGTCTTGGAGATTGCCAATTATTTCAAGGAGGAGATCTTGCTCTTTAGTAAGAACACTAATCCCAGGAAGTCTTTCCTGAGCTTCTCGATTAGACTGGGTTAAAGATGATGAGGAATCTAAGTCATCATCTTGGAGTTGGTTAAATTGCTGCTCATACTTGTCTTCAGCAACCTCAGAATAGCTGTCTATAAGCAAGATTCCTTCTATTTTACTTAGGAGAGACTCATCAAGACGAAGGTTCCTATTCGCCTTTGAAACCCTACAATATTTGGCAATGTGACATGTTTTACCACATCTGTAGCATTTTGCCGTAGTTGAAGTTGGTGTATTCTCTACTTTAGGTTTAGAATACCTTGGCTTCATATGGGAAGGTCTTCTTTTCCTATACTTGGACATAGGATTTCTAGGATTAGAAAGTTCCTTTTTGGGTTTGCGTCTTTTGTAAGGCTTTTTATCGCAAGGAAGAAGACCAAACCGTTCGCAAAAACTACCTAAGTCTTTACGAGTTTGAGCCCTATCTTTGGCTAATTGCCTCAGCATTTTGTCTTGTTTACAGATTTTGAGACCAACTTGCTGGATTTGGCTGGTAATTTGACCATAGGTGATCTTATCATAAGGAACAATACCATCAGAATATTGATTTTGGAATTCTTCTTTGACTAAATCCCTAAGTGATTTTGGCAAACCATCTAAGAATTTTTTTTTCCAATATTGTTGGTTCCTATCAGGCTGTTGATAGATCTGCATGAGGAAAGAGTCTTTATACCACCTAAAATCTGAAAGAGTTTTGCACTTAAGATTGTTAAGTACTTCGGCAATTTTTTCCCCAAAAATTTCTGGACAACCTATGAAGGTTCTGACAATAGTATATATCAGGATATTGGTAGAATGGGGAATAGTATCCATGTCCCGAATCGGTTGGCCTGTTTCATCAACCTTGATAGACTGGAAGATTTGTTGCTTCTCATCTCCACTGAGGTGGGTGTCCCACCAACCTTTGAGTTGTCCTGTAAATCCAGCTACAAGGACATGGGTAGTACCCTGGTTAGAACAATTATGAGAAGTTTTGTAAGCAGTGGCATCCATGGTCATCTGCTGCAACTTTTTGAGAATATTATACTCAGAACAACCATCTATGTTTCATTCATAAATATTTTTTGCATTGTAATTGTTCTGCATGACATTGGATTTTTCTTCCAAACTACATCTGGATGGGTAGCCCTAGGATAGTAGAGTTTTTGAGGTTTTCTCCAGTTGGAAGACTCAGCACGAATAGGCGCGATATTTAGAGGAGAGTTTTCTTCTATAGATACTAATTGTTCAGATTCTTGGTCTGAATCTGTCTTACTAAGGACTCCTATGAGTTTAGAATTTGCAGTAGGAGTTTGACGGGTCGAAGAAGCTTAAGTAGCTTGGCGGACTGGCGTATCTTGGACCACTAAAGTTTTCTCAATTTCTAGGATTCTTCGCTGAAGCTCAGAAAGTTGAGTAGAGTCTTTAGAATGATGCATATGGAGCTCCCTAGAATGAGTTGGGGATCTCGTAAGGTTTAAAAAGAGGAACATCAGAGGTGGAAGGTCCTTCTGTGGATTTCTTCATTGTAGTTAAAGAAGGATTAGCAATTAAATATTCTCCAATAGTTTGTAGATATTTATTCGTATAATTATTTTGTTCAAAAATATGTTTCATATCTTTGCCAGTAGTTGGTTCATATCAGCTCTTTTCTTAAAAGGAGCAGCTGTAACAGAGGTATTGGCAAAAGTTGTAGAAAATTCTTGTGACGGAAGAAGTTCGGAAATAACTTCTTCACCGATATTAGTTTTCCAAACTTTTGAAACGTTAATAGATTTTGAAAAGGGAAATCTATTTCCATATAATCAGCATAGATTTCGAACCATTCAAAGAAATTGATCTGTCTTTTAACAACATTTAAAGAATCATAAAATTTTGATTGAATTTTTTTTCTTTTCTCTCCTTTGTATTTTTCCAAAAACCAAGTTCTTTTGAAAAGATTGTCGGGAGAATAAAATTCTTTTTGGAGAGTCTTTTTGTCAATTTCAAAATCCACTTCTAAGACTCCAATTCCAATATTATCATCACCAAGTTCAGCACCTAAGGACGTATAGGTAGGCGAATTGGGGTGATCATAGCTAGTTTCAGTAGGGGGAGCATTTTCTACCTTATATCTAGCCTGAGCGATCGTAGCATCTGAAACAATTTCTACTCTCGTGAGATAAGAGGAGGTTGAATGTCTAGCGGACTAGACAGAAGGACTTTCAGACGGAATAGAGGTATTAACTCTTTGGCTGAGTGATCTCTGGAAGAAAATTAGTACAGACCCGGTGGAAAATTGTTGGATCTGTGAAACTAAGGTATTCTCAGGTTTTTGAGCTTGAGCAGCATCTTGCAAAATCCAGTTTTGAGGTAAAGAATCTGACTCCAGGACACTGGTCTAGGAACAGATAGATGAGATCTTTGTAGATCTGTTTGGAAGATAACAATTTCACCCTTGTGCATTATTCTCATGGCTACAGTATTGAAGGCTGAATTCATAGCCTTATATTGGATTCTATAGATGATAGCTACTGGGAGAGATCTAGTTTTGGTTCTGTAATTGGAGGTTTTGACATTAAGTATCAAGGTATCTAAAATATGTGTCAAGGTATTTAAAATGTTCCTATCTCTCAGGGAGAATGTAAAATTAGGAAAACAGTCGAAATAAATTGGTCCGTTACAACTGGTTTCTATGATTCCAAGCAGATCATTGAAGTCTAGGAACCTAGAGTCCCCGAGACAGAGAAGAAGAGATGTGTCAAGTCCTTCTCTGGTGAGTGGTTTAGCGGCAATTTGTACTAAACCAAAATGTAGATAATTGTATTTCTGTCTATATTTTCTATAGACTTGATATTGAGAAGTTTGATCTCTTCATGATCCGATTCAAGAGGAATAATCTGTTCGATGGTAGACATTTGATAATCACTTGTCAGGTTGTTCCATCTAGAAGACTTGTAAATTGTAGACTGGGAATGTTTGGGGATTTTTCAATCATCAATTGTTTGCTGCAAGTCAGAGAAACTAATCTCTTCTTTGAGCTTGAAATTGGAGGTAGAAGATGAGGAAGAGGATAAAGAGGATCTAGAAGATTTTGAAGGGGATTGGCGAAAGAAAGACATTTTAATAAAAAAATTTAAAACTTCTTGTCCTTGGTTCAAGAGACCAAGGGTTTCATAAGGAAAATATTCAAGTTTTTAGCTAACTTTGTGTAGAAATACCAGATCTAGGAGTTAAATTCTTTTAGATCTGTAGATCTTAAGAAAAATACTCTAGTTTTATCTTAGTATCGTCTTGAAGACTCCAGATGTAGGAGCTAGATTCATAGAAATACCTGTTTTTTTCATACAAAGAAGGTAAATATGAAAATTATTTTAAGAGGCTCTACTTTTGGATGACCCAAAGGTTACAAGTAACTATCTGCAGGTCTACTAGGTACATTTACATGCATCTCCATAATCCCTAGGAACACTACCTGCAGTGCAGATCCGAAGATTATAGCGCCATCTTCCAGGAGTTCTTCTTATTACAAAAAAATATTTAACAAAGTTATGTGTAAGAACCAGTAGATATATAAATCTATCAACAGATCAAGTAATTCAACACCATAATATGATAAAATCCATAGTTTCAATTCCTTAAAACTTATAGATCTAGAGTTATTTCGTCAGATTTGGAAGCACCACAAAATAGCAAGTTAAAAAAAAGAATCACCATCCTTACTTCCGCCCATGGCTCTGATACCAGGGAGGCGGATGCTTGTTCCTGGAGGTTAGAGGGGGAACATGGGGTAATGAGGAAGTAAGAACAAGAAGTTTAAATGGTAATTAAAAATAGTTCAGGCGGTAGAGCCGACCATATGTATATAAATTAAAGACAGAAAATTAAAAACATAAAATAAAGTGCAAAAGATTAAAATATAAAATCAGGTGGCAGAGTCTTCCTGAAGTTTCTAAAATAAGTAGTAAATATTACAGAGGAAGTGCTCTAACCAGGTAGAAAGTCTTCTAGAGAGAGAGAGAGAGAGACTAGAGAGAGGTATATTTTCGAATGCCCTCTCATTACAAATGGGGGGGGGGGGG
>MCJB01018140.1:62717-74307 GCA_002018475.1 Nicotiana obtusifolia | reverse complement strand
GGGGGGGGGGGATCTATTTATAGAAAAATAGACGGACTTCTATAGTGAAAGTGTACAGTGAAAGTAAATAGTAACTTTGCTACAGTAACTTCCGAAAATTTTATGCTGTCGTGATCTCAACAACTTCTCCTGTTTTATGGTACAATGATATCATAATTAGGGTCTTCTTCTTCTTCTTCTTCTTCATCATTTTCTTCATCTGATTGGTCTTCAGATGGGAATTTTTGGCTGGGTTCTTCAGCCTTTAATTGTTAGAGCAGTTTTTTCATTTGCTGGGTATATTCTTTTTTGCTGCTGGAGCCTGTTAGTTGTGTAGAAATAAGATATTTTTGCTGTAAAAATTGAGAGTGAGAGACATATGTGGGTGACAGATATTTTGGGTTCTTAAAGAACCATTTTCAATTGTTGGTACATAAGCTTCAGAAGCACCTTTCCAAGCCTTATACCACTTGCAGTGACCTTGAAGGGCTAACCATAGTAACCCTCTTTGACCTTCTGTCTTGTGGAATGAGAATTTTTGCGTATAGATCCATGGAATATGGAATCTATGGGAAAATTGGAGAAGCATTGGGATATGTTGGTCATGATGAAATTTGGTACAAAAGTAATCATATTCTTCTTTTATCGGAGAAGGAAAAATATCTATTGTGTGACCACAGATTGGCCACCATTGATGTAAAAACCACCGAGGGAACTCGGACATCAGCTGTCTTCCCCAAAGGATAAAAAATAAATATTTTCCAAGGGAACTTTGGAATGTGAATGCATTCATCCAGGCGTCTCGGTAGTCAGAATAGTTAAAAAATTAAGGTTCAAACGGCTGAGAAAGCTTTCTGAGTTTAGTAGGGTATGTGCTCCATTCTTTTGGTAAGATTATTTTATTAATCCACATCATTGTGTGGGTGACATATGTTTGGGTTTTGTCTAAAAAATAGACAAGATTTGGTATCTGTAAGGATAAATTCATAGAACTTCTGGGTATAGGCAGGAGTTTTCTGAAGATAATTGGCAGAAGGGTTAAGCGTCTTTTTGGCTACTTCTGCTGGGTTAGAGTGCCAAAGATCTGGCTCATTCGCCATCTCATTCTTAAAATAGTTTGGTTCCTTGGAATAGTGACCTTTCAAAGGAATTGTTGTGGCACTGGCGAAGGAAGTGCCTGTTTGGATATCGAAGATATCGTGCATTGCGTGATGGGGCCTTTTGCCGCCACTGCTTTGGTTGTGGTGCTTTGGGCAACCACAGGAGTTTTGAAGGGAGATATGAGGCTTCTAGCTGCCACATCCATTAATTGGTTCAATTGCTGTTGTCCTTGTACAGGATTTGTCATGGGTAATGCATTTTTAAATCCCATGAGTTGATACCATCGTAAGAGTTCTTTTGTCATGGGGCAGTCTGTAGCATTTGGGCTTGTTGAAGTCCATCTTCTTCAATTATGTCTGGCCATCGTTTTGGTTGAGCAAATGAAATTGGTTTTGGTGAATCTACCAAATATATATATATTTTTTGTATATATATATATATATATATATATATATATATTATTTTTGATATATTAAAAATAAATTATTACTATCGCATTCGACTATATTTTCGTTTTGGAGAGAATTTTCTTTCTCTATCCATGGCATGCATGCACATAACGTGTATGTACCTGGTGTATAGATTGCAAATACCGTATATCTTGCGTAGTAGTAACTAAATGACAAGACCTATTTATTAGACATCCTAGCTAAGAGCATAACTTTGAGATTTCTTGACGTAAAACGTGACACAATTTACCAAATCGAACTTCACGTATAATGCAAGTAAGGCAGTGTAACGATCTGGCTGGTCGTTTTGAGCAATTGCGTTCGGTTCATCAGTTTGAGGTCATGAGTAGCTTCAATAGTGTATTATGACTTGCTTGCATCATCAGCTTCAGCTTTTGAGTGGTTCAGAAATGATTTTAAGGGGTGACTCTCATTTGAGAAGCTAAAAGTTAAAAGAATTGTCCAAGTTAGACTTTTTGAGTATTTGACCTCAGATTGAACATTTGATGCTTTCGGTAGGTCCGAATGGTGATTTTGGACTTGGACGTATGCCCGAATCTGCATTTGGATGTTTCTAGAAAGTCTCGGCACCATTTGGCAGAAGTTGGCAATTTAAAGGTTTAGAATTTTCATAAGTTGACCATGGTTTGACTTAAGAGTTGATTTGATGTGGTTCAGACGCTCGGTTGTAATTCTAGAAGTTCTTGAAGTTCATTGGAATTTTCATGCGTTTTAGTGTTTGATTCATGATTCTAGACGTTATTTTGGTTTTTTGATCGCACGAGCGAGTTCTTATGATATTATTACACTTGTATGTATGTTTGTTTTGGAGCTTGAGGGGCTCGGGCGAGTTTCGGATAGGTTACAGACCATTTCGGACTTAGGAGAATTGCTGGTTTTGGCTATTTCTGATATCTGGTGTCAAGTGCTTCGCGATCGCGAAGGGGAATTTGGGTTGGGGAGGAGTTTCTTCTTCGCAAACGCGAGGACTTGATCGTGAACGCGAAGTAGTGGAGGGTTACCCTTCCCGAACGCGTCCTTCCTCTCGCGAACGCGTTCGGTTATGGGATCGTGGGAGGGAGCTTGTTAGTTACTCTTCGCGAACGTGTTCACTGGACCGCGAACGCGATGGCATGGGGGAAGTAAGCCTTCGTGAACACGAAGGCCATTGGCCGTTGCTGCTTCACGAACGCGAAGAAGGCCTGGCGACCAGTCAATTAAATATCCCAAACATGGGATTTCACCCATTTTTGACCATCTTTTCATTAGAGCTCGACCTAGAGGCGATTTTTAAGATAAATTCATCACCAATTCATAGGCTAGTATAGTTTAACTCGTTTTCTTCCATTTCCATCGACACTTATTGATTTCTAACTTTAATTTATGCTCTTTCATGGTAGAAAATTAGGGATTTGGGAAGAATTGAGGATTTTTATAAAATTGAGATTTAGACCTCAAATTGAGGTAAGATTTTGAAACTAATCACATAGTCAGGCTCGGGGGTGAATGAGTAATTGGGTTTTGGTTCGAATCTCGGATTTTGACCAAGCGGGCCCGGGGTTGACTTTTATTCACCTTTTTGGGAATTGTATAAAGATCATTGCTTTGTTAATTGAAATTGTTTTCTCCTGTATTGTTTGATGTATTTAAGTCATCTTAGGCTAGATTGGATCGAGCGGAGGCGAATTTGTAAAGGAAAAGCTAATTTGAGTATTTATTTGGCCAAATTGAGGTAAGTGTCTTGCCTAACTTTGTGTGGAGGAAACTACCCCTTAGAATTCGAGTTGATTGTGCTATTTGTATTACGTGAAAGCCGTGTACGCAAGGTGGCGAGTGGGTACACGGGCGATATGTGGTATTTTACCGGTTCAAGTTATCTAGACTCTTTCCATGCCTTTAGTTGAATTGTCTTGACGTGTTATGTCTCTCATTGTTAATCTGCTCTTAAATGCTTTATTTAACGTTGTTAGCACTTATTGTACCCCTTACTTGTCATTTTGCTCTTACATACTTTAGTTGAAATTATTGCCTTTCTTATTGTCTTGTTACCTTTTAATTGTTTAGTCACTTCCATGACCCCGTGCCTATTTGCTACTTGTCTTAACTGCTTTACTTACACACCTTAGTTGTCACGTGCTTTACTTGTCCTGTCATTTTTGTAATATTTGTTGCATTCCTTTGATTATTAAGTGGTTCCTCTATTGTTGTGTACTTATACCCTTTAATTTTAGAAATCCCTGTAAATTGAGTTATTAGATTGTTGGTGTCAATTTAAATTGCTTGTGGATCAGGTTACACGCCGCAATATGTGAAATAAGGGAGGATTGTGATATGATGATACAGTTGGGTCGGGTTGCACGCCGCAACAAGTGAAATAAGGGAGGATTGTGATGATACGGTGGGGTCAGTTTGCGCGCTACAACGGATTGTATGTGTTGTATCCATTATTGTATTGTGTTAGCTTTTGGTATTTATCATATGAGATTTTGAGGACTGATATTTCTAGGTTTACTGATTTCGAGGATTGGATTGTTTTCATTAGTTTACTGCTTATGAGGAATTTACTATGCTGGGTCATTATCTCACACCTGTTGAGTTGTTGTTAACCTGACGGTTTTAAATAAAAGAATTATTAACATGCTTAGCTTATGTGACTCTTAAGTTAAAACTCGTTGTTTCATTCGGTACTTTACTATTTTTTTATAGTCGTCACACTTCACTTTAATTGATTTTCTCAACTTAACCTCATACCCTATCTGATGTTTTTTCTTTACTTAAAAGAATTTTATTATGTTTTAATTTAATAAACTCTATATTAAATCCAATAGCTTATCAGATGCTTTATTTTATTTGAAAAGTGTTATTTGCTACACCCAAATGATTTTTAAAATAAACTCACTTTCTCATTGATTTCTTAACGGAAATTTACTTTATTGTATATAAATAGATCCCTCGAATATTCTTTATTAGCATTTGATACGGATACTATGTACCTAGTAGCACATGGATTTTGTCGTGCAAAAGTGATTTGGAAAATGTAGGCACAAGGTGAGAGTTACTTACCTTAGGATGTTGATGAGAATCGCCCTCAAATGTGCTTTCAAAATCGCCCAAGACCAACTGAAATGTGAGTAAAAATGGCCTAAGTCTCAGATTAAAAGGCTTCATTGCCCATCAGTTTTCGCTTCTGCGGACCCTGGGTCGCACCTGCGACGCTGCACCTACGGAAAATCCATTGCAGGTGTGGTTCTCACCAAGTTTGGCCAAGTCCGCTCCTGCGGAGAAGCATGTGCACCTGCGCATCCGCTTCTGTGAAAATTCTTCGCACATGCGCACTAGCGCCTGTGGACAAACTCCCGCTTCTGCAACCCGAGACCTTCTTGGCCTCGCCCGCATCTGCGACCACTTTTCTCGCACCTGCGAGAGGCAAAAAATACTCCGCTTCTGCGACCATTTCCTAGCCTACTCCAGGCCGCTTCTGTGATCATTGGAACACTTCTGCGAGCTCACACCTGCGGCCAAATCCACGCAGGTGTGAACACACCAGACCTGAAGCCACCAGTAATCAGCCCAAGTCCAAAATTGAGTCTGATCCCAATTCATTTCGCATCCGGAGCCCTCGTGACCCCATCCAATTACACTCACGCATCCAACAACATAATACGGACTCACTCGCACGATCGAAATACCAATATAACATCTAAAATTATGAATCGAATGCTAAAAAAGCATGAATTCGACATGAAACTCAAAAACTGTTAAAAACACTTTCGCGCATCTAATTCCTATCAAATCAACTCAGAATGAAGCTAAATTTTGCCTGCAAGTCATAAATCACCACACAGAACTATTCCCAGAATCGGAATACCGAACAAACCTCTTCCAAACTAAATTTAAAGAACTTGAAAAACCTTGAATGCATCAACTTTCAACATTAAGCGCCTAAACGCTCCCGGGTCATCCAAAACCAGATTTGGACACACGCCCTGGTCCAAAATTATCATACAAACTTATCGGGACCATCGAATCCCGGTTCTGAGGTTGTTTACTCAAATCGTTGATTCAAGTCAAACTTAACCATTATAGGCCACTGTTAAGGAACTAAGTGTTTCGATTTCAACCTGAACCCTTCCAAACCTAAACCAACCATCCCCGCAGGTCATAAAATAGTAAAAGCACATATAGGGAGTCTTAATTAGAGGAACGCGGATCTAGAAAGCATAACGACCGGTCGGGTCGTTACAGTATCATGTTGAGATTGTTGTATTATTATAGAAACTTCTATTTCATGCTTATTAGTTATTTGGTTAGAGATATTATTAAATTAGCAAGTGTTAGACTTACCTAGTTTTAGATACTAGGGGCCATTACGATATCCTATGGAGGGAAATTGGGGTCGTGACAAGTTGGTATCAGAGCTCTAGTTTCATAGGTGCTACGAGTCATAAGCGGGTTTAGTAGAGTCTTGCGGATTGGTACGGAGACGTCTGTACTTATCTTCGAGAGGCTATGAAACCATTAGTAAATTCCACTTTTTTCATTCCTTATTGTGCGATATTGATTCAGCTTGAAGAATATATCCTAATTTCTTTTGCATCCATTCGTGTATGATATTGCACACCCGGTATCAGCTATGCGCAAACGATTCGTGATGTTTCGAATAAACTACAAGGGAGCTAGGAATGCTCAAATATTGTCTCAACGTGTCATCCAAACTGAGGATGTGGATGTATTGGGAGATCATTCATTTGTTCATGTGGGGGTACAACGGATTCTGGCGTCTAGCTGATAAGTACGAGCTTGGGAAGGTTTAATTGGTTGCCTAATAGTCAAGATCATGGTAGGATCATGAAGTGGATGTTGATTTGAGGGTAGTTGGTGGTATTAGAGACTATGTAGTTCGTATGAGATTTCTACTCAGAGGAAGGTATATACTATTATTCAAGGCACTAGAAGAAGCAAGTTTAACTGTCACAAGGATGGGCATGCGCTAGATGATGTGATATATCTTATGATCGGTGTTGCATGAGCTATGAAGGTTAGTATTGTGGATCATCGGATTGGTGTCCTATGGCGTCAGGCCAAGTGGGGGAGTCCACTATCGATGATCATATTGCAGGGTCATGTGTTATATTAGTTATTGAAAGGTTCCCCGAAATTTGTATATGTTTAAGATATGAGATTTACATGGGATAATGTTGGGACTTGGTAATTCTGCGCCATTAATGATTCTACATTTCAGTATCAAAGAGGTCAGAGAAAGATTCACTGGTCTCTTCAGCGTTGGCATCTTGGTTGCGGCATTATGGGGTGCTTCAGAGGAAATACGGTGGCTTATGAGCTTCTGGGCTACGTGGTTCGTGCTAGGATTTCTGTGTTGATCTTTGGTTTTGGGATCGTTGTGTATCGACAGGGAGAAGTGTCACCCCGAAGAGGAAAACTTAAGGAGTATCTGAAGAAATGGGTCAGCTCAGTGGTGTTGGACCTGCATCGCAATGGAAGTAATTAGTCCTTTTTGGGTAGTGATTCTCTACCAGTGTTTATGGTAGTACTCTTGGGTTGGAGGATTTGTGTGACTCGGTTGAGTTGGGGAGATTCGGTCCTGATGGCTTAATTACGTGCGGGCAGGTCTCGGAGAGTTCTCGATGGTGTCGGCCATGGCTTAAGTCAATTTTCTGCTACGGGCATAAGGAATATGTTGTGCATTATGGTTTTCTCCTAGATGGATATCGCAAGTTAATAGAATGCTGGCATTATTGGATATCGCATGTGATGAGCGTGCATTTAAGGAAGGCACCTTGTGTTTTGGTTTTGTGGATGCTTGGCTAGTGGTATGGCGATAACCGAGTTTTAAGGCTTCTGAGGTCCAGGTTTTGATACGTAGCATGGAAGATCCGCGTGGGAGATTTCGTAAGATGATGGAGTGTGAGTGATGTATCAACTATTTGAGTAGCGTAGTTGAGATCGGGTATGGAAATTCTGGTACTCAAGAGGTTTGGGGCTGAATGCCTTTGTAGGAGGACTATTTCTTGGTTGCGGATTGTGAGGAAACGTTGAGAATGAGATAAGTGATGGCATATATTATGGATAGGTTGCTATGGACTTTTGGAAGGATATTTACTTGTTTGGGAATGATCAGAATTGGTTTAGGGGCTATTTGAAAGTCAATGGGAATGTGTATTCTACATCGGGTCGGGTTTGGGTACTCTTATGAAGTTGATTACTGGTCATGTTACCGGGCAGATTGGATATTATTTGTGCCCCCGGTCTATGTTATGTGCTCCTCTCTTATGCTATGATGGCCTGTGAGGTTGTATGATTATTCTCACGCATGTTGTAATTTCGTTCAGGCCTTATGGCGATGTGGGCAAGATCGCCCTCGTGATGTTTATTTGCTTATTGTACCTTAGTTGTGCTTGCTTTCCTCCATGTATTATTATTTCTATTCATTTTCCCACAGTTATATTTGTGCACTCTGTCGTGCTTGATATCGGCATTCATGTGATCAGTGAACCCGAGCACTTTGGCTCGGTGGCTATATCTATGTGGATTGATATATTTGGGATCGGCCTGCACACTGCAGTGGATGTTATGTGGGATACCCATTCCTTGTGTTTATTTAGTGTTTTGTTTTCCCTCGGTGGGATGAGTTAATGAAATTGTACTTTTGTTGTTGTATCTGTTGTACTTGTTAGATAGTCCTTGTACCTTATTTCCTTCTATTTTTGCTGCATGATCACGTCCAAAACACACCTCAAAAGAGATATGAAACGGCTGTATGCAATAATAGAAACCCAACTAAGAGTCGAGGTCGAATCTACAGTGAGCTAAGATAGGAGTTAGGGGTATATGTTTCAATTTGAGCAATTCGAATATCTAGATTGCACTTCCACAATAAGGATTTGTGTTGTATTTCTAATGTTACACTAATGATTGCAAAATAAAGAAAAGAAGACTAGAGATAACGGTTTTAAGGTTTTTTCAAATGGATAAAAAGCCTAGGGTTGTGACCATGACCTAGGTGTTTGCCTAATGGGATAAAGACTTTAATGCTTGTTTTGTCGATTGGGGTATATTATAGCTCTCAACTCTAAATTACCCACTCAATACCTCTCGGTCAGAGAGTGGTTTTGCCCAACTTGCTCAAGAGCAAATGGGTATCATCCAAAACAGTTGAGAAGAGCTCAAGTCGGGTTATTACTATCTCTAGGTTGAACCCTTTAATTGGGTTAATCAATCTCTCAATTGACCCAATTCCTTGTTAGCCTAGTTATCCTAGACTAGGTCCCTCTTTCTCAAGTAGAAACTAAGTCAAATAGGCATGAATTAATGTTTGCAACCATTAATTCTGAAATTGAAGTATGAACTAAGCTAAATAATCAACACCCAATCATAAACAAACATAAAATTAATCACCCATAAGGTTTACACACTAGGATTGGGTCACAACCCTAGTAAAAATCTAGCTACTCATTATGGGATTTGAAGAAAATAAAGATGAAAAGCTAATTAAACTCATAATGGAAAATTAAAATGATGAAATCTAATGTTAAAATACTCAAATAAGCTAAAACTTCTTAAAATAGCAAAGAGAAACGGCTACAGTAGTTTTCTAAGTTAAAAACTTAACCTAATTTTGTGAAACTCGTCTATTTATACAAGGCTAAAAATCTCGGACAAAAATGCCCCTCGGAAGATTCTGCGGCCGCACAATTCCATGATCGGTCCGCAAATTTCTTCATCTGACAGGAACTGGAGTTCCGCGGCCGCACATTTCTGAACTGCGACCGTGAGGCATTCTTCTGCGGTCGAATATTTCTGCACTACAGCCGCAAGATAACACTTCTGAGGTCCGGACAATTAGGACTACGGCCGCAAGGCACTCTTCTACGGCTGTACAAATCTTGTGTGGTCCACAATTCACAGAAGCTCCTGGACTTGTTCTTTTTGGCATTCTCTCTGATCTTCGACTCTTAGCCCAACTTTACGGTCGCACAATTCATGTGCGGTCCGCACTTTGCAAAAATGTCTGCTAGATTTTTCCTCTTTGTTTGCGGCCGCAGGTAGAATTTTGGGTCCGCAATTTCTTCTGCGGCTGCAGAATTCCTTCTGCGGATCGCATACTTGTACTTTTGCGCCCTTGATTGCTTGTGCTTCGGATTACTCCTTTTTAGTCGGATTTCATCTTGGGAGACTAACTTCCAGCATTCCTGCAATTTTGCACAATTTCATTAGTTTTGAGAACACAATTCAATACTTTTAGACTAAAACAAGAGCTAAAAAGCGCTAATAAGCCGTCAAACCCCCCCACTTATCAACTCTCCCAAACTTAATTCTTTGCTTGTCCTCAAGCAAACAAATTAGTTCCCACCTCCAAAAGTTAAAGATCATTCCATCGACTCAAAGGTAAGCCATCCACACATCAGTTGGGACCAACAGACGTTACTCATGTATTATCAACAAGGTGACAAGTTAAACATTCATGCACATATAGTTCTAATGTGACATTTGAGCTTCAAGAATTGACTTTACTCATCAAGGGATCTTGCTCTATCATGTAGGTCATGGTAGACTCCAAACTCCTCCTCCTCTACTTTCCATTTGCCTGGCTCACTTAAGAAATTTAGCAATTAATCCAAAGATTTATGAAAAGTTCACTCATCTCTCTCAAGAGAATTTTGCAAGTACGACTTCAAGTACCATAGGCTTGCCCCTCACGTAGATTATCACTAATGTAAGTTCACTTGGCTTGAAATCAACTAGGACTTTTTTCGGGATGTAATGAAGGCTTTTGAATTAGGGTTGGATACAGTATGGGTGAGTGGTTACACCTTTCCTTAAGCACTCCATTTTTCATTTTTCGGCTTACACTTTGCCAATTCTTTGAGGCACTTTCTTTTCCTTGGGGACAAGAGAGACTTAACATCACTCTTTCTTTATCATTACATACATTTTCTCTCTCTTTGATTTCTCCATGTTTGGGATCATTACCTCTCTTTGAATCCTTCAACTCTTCCACTTATTCACTTTTTTTGGGGTATTTCTTTTTGTTCTTTTCTTTTTCTTGCCTTTCCTTTTCATCATTGCCTTGATACCTTTTTCAAGTTCCTCGTCTCTCCCCCAAACTTATATTTTTAGCCATTTGTTTCACAAGAGTCCTAAGGAAAACTTGGGTGCCAAGAGAAGGTCACGACAAAATGGGTAAAGGCTTGTAACATAGTTATCAAATGAGAAAGGCTCGAGGCTCAAAGGGGTTGACTAGGGATAACATCATTGGTAGGCAATATAACACTCAAACAGGCAACGAAAGCCTACAATCACTTCTCAAGCGAAGCAAAACTTAAGATTTTTCCTTTAAATACATTCGGGTAGTTCTAGACCTTTCACACGGGTACTTGGACTAGTAATAAAGCATATCACCCCTCACGCAACTGGATTGTTAAAGAGGATAGAGTCGAGGGCCCACAACGACCACATTCAAGATTTAAAATCACTATGTTTCAATTAAACCACTTGATGGTTGCCAAATTCAATACAAAAGTCACAAAGTCACTAACTATAGTTATTTATTTCGAAAACTTTGTTTCTAACCATAAGCACATAGTTAAGTGTGTTGGTACCAATTGAAGCATGTTTGAATCTTCGAGCATGACTTAATTAGGTCTCTTTATTCATTACTACTTTTATTATTATCTAATACCAAAAATGGACTCATTCCCTTAAGAAGGTTGTCACGCCATCCATCGTTGGGACGAGTCACCGGGTTCACACAACAACTACCTTTGGAAAGAACCGTGGCATTAAGAAAATCAAAGGCTTTTTATCTACTAGAACATAAAAATAAGCTACTAAATCAAACAAAGAAGCTACTAACTCAAAGTAAGAACTAACAAAGGGACAAAAATAAAGATGCTAATAAACAAAACTACTGAATATACATAATGAGAGAAAAAGAGAATATATATATATATATATAGAATAAGAAAGAAAAAAGAAAATAATATCAAGTTATTACAGGCCAAATGTTTCAGAATATACCAAATATGATCAATAAACTCCAC
>MCJB01018140.1:19851-62637 GCA_002018475.1 Nicotiana obtusifolia | reverse complement strand
CCCCGAATAAAGATAAGCTTTGTCCCCAATGCCTAACAAAATAAGAATAAAAGAGGGAAAAGAGTGAAGAAAACTCCTTATGGCTCCTTGGGCATCTCTTTGTCCCCAGCAATGTTACTGCCCTCAGTTTCATCCAACTGAATCTCATCATCCTCAACTCTGGGTGTGACTGGGTTGGTGAACATCTGATGCATTGCCTCCGTAGTGTCGGCGGCAGAGTCTGGCTCCTCAGATTGGCCAGCTGGTGCCACTGGTGATGATGGTGCTACAGGTCTGGATCTAAAGGGTGTGGGTCAATCAACATGTCAAAAGGGATATCTCCGGCTGCAGCAAGCTTGGTCACCTATCTTAGGATCTTGTCCACTGACTTCTTGCTAGCTTGGAACTTCCTTATCTTCTTTACTTCTTTTCCCAACTCTTTGATCACTGACCTGTGCTATACCAAGCTAGTCATGATGGTGTTCTAGTACTCTAGGATCTTCTTCAATGTCTCCAAAACTGTCGAGGGAAACGGAGGTGCCTGAATAGTAGACTATGCTGCAACAGTACTGGATAAGTTAGACAGCTTTGCAGTTGCTGTCTGCATCCAGTTGTTGAGGCTCGTCAATGTCTGGAAGACTCGTAGCATAGAAAGTGGGGTAGTAGTCATGGGCACCAGCTTCAAAGCCGATGTGGAAGCCGTGACAGGAACTGCAGTAGGGACTGAAGATGATGTGGAGGCATAGCTGTGGCACTAGAGGAAGGCTCGGCCGCACTAGATGGAACATCAACTACCTCTGTAACTACCACAGCTGGCTCGTTAGACTGGCCTGTGGTGGTAGACGGCTGACCTTTTCTCTTTGGGTTGTTCGCATCCATAAGTGAGTACCATAAGAAAGGCTTCTTCGGCCTCACCATTGTATCAAAATCCCTTGGGTTCCACCCCCACATCCGTAAGATACTCTGTAATGGTGTTGGGGTACGGGTAGGAAGAGTCATCCTGCCGGGCGATCACTGAGATGTTGGCCGACATCACGACGCCCACATTGATAGACACCCGGCCATAATAGAGGCAACTAAGACTGCCCGAGGAATCGGCAAATGAATCTCATTTTGACTCGGGTCCAGTCTGCTGCAGATAAATGATTGTCACCCTTTTGCTTCCAAACTCAGTGTGCTCCGGTGGATAGGAACCCCAGTGGTGATACATGGTGGTGATGGTCCTGGTGCAGCTAGAATCTCCGCTAACCAAGGACGAACTGCATCCCCAAATGCACACTTTTCCAGGTATTCTTTTGGCTTGGCATCATCAAAGCCTAAGTATGTGTTCAGTGTGTGCTGATCAATCGTACTTTGAGGTTTCGCACTTTTGTCACCTTTGTCCCTTTTTTGATATGCGCCACATTGGCGTAGAATTCCCGCACAAGGTATTCCTTAGCATCCACCACACTCGGGGTATAACCACATCCACCCTTTGCGTTCTCTAAACTGCCTTTGCGCGGTCGGGTTGTACCTCTCTAAATTTGTCAGCAAGAACTGTCGCTCATGTGTTAGCGACCTTGCCGGCCACCATGTGCGAAAACTAGTGAAAGCTGCTAGGCTGACGAATCGGTCCTCCCACACCTATTTCTTTTTGTTCTTTCAATCCCAGTAGTTGTGGCATCTCCCCTTATATCATCATCGGGTATGTCTTGAATGGGTGTGTCATAGGGACTAGTGCTGCTGAAGGCTCAGAATCCTGACTAGCACTTTTTGATCCCTTGGAAGTGCTGTGGGATGAGGGCGGCTCGTCGCTAAGTTGAAATCTGCCTGACGGCATGGACTATACTTCTGGTTGTTCCTGAACAGAGGCTGAGGTGCCCTCTGATACATACCTAGACGGGGCGTATAAACTGGTCTCGAAGAGATCTCCACCTCTTCCTCTCCCGGCTGTTGTCTTTTTTCTGATTTCCTTCTGTTGGGCAAGAGGTAAAGATCTCTTGCCTCATCCTCAAGAAGGTTCACCCCTCCCTTTAGAAGTGTTGCCTCTGCCTCTAGATCGAACTATTGCTTGTATCAAGCAAAGGCGGTTTTTAGTTGCAATAAGCATACACAAGAGATATGCAAGAATACACCAGAAAGCACAGTGAGGGTCACAGACACAGTATGCTTGCATGATAAGGATCTGCGGTCCGCACAGTTTTCTTACGGCCACAGATAAATCTTTGCGGGCCGTAAATTTAGCTTTGCAGCCGCAAAAGTGAAGTGTGGTCCACACAATTTCACTTGCGGCCGTATTTCATAAACCCAAAATATGCCAACTCTCTGATGATAGAGAATTCCACAATTAGACCTGCGGCCGCACATTTGAGTCACAAAGTGTAGACTCTCTGATGACAGTGAAAGGGTTGTTCTGCGGCCGTAATGAGATTCTATGGTCCGCACAATTTTCTTTCAGCTGCAGACCCTTTTTTCACCAATGAAACCCTAGATCATTTTCTATGGACCACACATTTAAACCTGCTATCGCAAAATTCAAAAAGACACAAAAAATCTAGCATTCTCTCTAGGTTTTGCAATTCTTGTGCAAATTTTGACATGGTAACAGCATAAAGGTATGAAAATACATTGACTCAGTCCCTATAGAACATGTACTAGTTAACCCACTGCACATTTTCCCCCATATGAATGCACAATTGAATCTTATTGACAAATGGCCTAAAAACAATTAAAAAGCTACAAATTAAACTAAAAAAATGAAAAATTCTAACAAGGAATTTAAGCATACCAGATGTGAATGAGTGCAAGGGATGAGTGATCACAATTGTTGGGCGTGTGTGCAGATGATTCGCCAAGAAATTTCAATATAATGTAAGATTTTGTGCTCAGAGAGGGAAAAGTGTAACAGTTGCCTTGCCCTCTATTTATGCTAGTGATTTTCTAAGGGAAGGAGGAGCGAGTGCTGCCGGACAAATTTCAGTTTCGGTTCGCACTCTGTTACCTGGTGAGCTTAAGTTGGTGTCTTGTCTGCGGTCTGCAGAATTTTGCGTGCGGCCGTAGATTCCTTGTTGCAGCCGCAAATTTCCTGTTGCAATCGTAGATTGACCATTTTGCTGACAAACCAAATTCAGAGAGTTGGAATTTTCCACCTTCCATTTGTGCGGTCTGCAAGATAATTGTGCGCCCGCATAGCACTTCTGCTGCAGCAAATATAAATGTGTAGTCTGCACAATTCAACTGCGGTCCGCAAGTGTTGCAACACTTAGGCTGATTTCTGTCCACAATTCCTGTAAGGCACACTCATCCCCATAGCACACTTCAAATCAAGTTAGCACAAAAATAACACCTAACTACAAAAGGAAAAAAAAGAAAAAGAAACATGGGTTACCTCCCAAGAAGCACCCGATTTAACATCGCGACACGACGCAGAATACCATCAATTGAAATGAATGACCGCCAAAACATGGCTATCTCCAGCTTTTCCCAAATACCGTTTCACCCGGTGACCAATGAATCGGAATACTTTATTATTTTTGTTCTTCAAGTCCAATGCGCCAAATGGTGTCACACCCGTAATTTCAAAAAGACCACTCAATTTAGACTTTAGTTTCTTGGAAAACATACTCAATCTTGAGTTGAACAACAATACGAGATCCCCCACCTTGAACTCTTTGTTCCAAATGTATTTTTCATGAAGATATTTCATATTTTCTTTGTAAAAGGATGAACTTGCGTAGGCATGGTACCGGAATTCATCCAATTCATTCAGATGTGCAACCCTCAAGTTAGCGGCTACATCCCAATCAAGATTCAACTTCTTTAGAGCCCGCATAGCCTTGTGCTCAAGATCTACTGGAAGATGACAAGCTTTTCCGAACACTAACCGGTACGGCAACACTCCGATAGGTGTTTTGTAAGCCATTCGATAAGCCCATAATGCATCATCAAGCTTCTTGGACCAATCCGCCCGGTTAGCATTTGTTGTTTTGGACAAAATACTCTTTATCTCCCGATTGGAGACTTCCACTTGACCGCTAGCTAGTGTATGATAGGGAGTCGTGACTTTATGAGTAACACCATACTTGATAAGTAAAGTGTCGAAAGCTTTGTTGCAAAAATATGACCCCTCCCCCCATTGATTATAATAGCCCGCGGAGTACCAAACCTTGTGAAAATATTCTTCTTCAAGAACGCCACCACACTTCTCGCTTCATTGTTGGGTACAACAACGGCCTCCACCCATTTGGACACAAAATTCACTGCGACCAAGATGTAGGTGTTTTCACAAGAACTCACAAAAGGACCCATGAAGTCAATACCCCACACATCGAAAATATCAATCTCCAAAATGGTGGTGAGGGGAATTTTATTTTTCTTTGAGATTCCACCGGCCCTTTGACATTCATTACATCTTTTCACTAAATCACCTACATCCTTGTAAAGAGTGGGCCAATAGAAACCACAACTAAGCACTTTGGTTGTCATTCTCGCTCCACCATGATGACCACCCTATGAGGAAGAATGACAAGCCCTATGAATTTTACCTTGCTCTTCTTCCGGTACACATATTCTAATCACCCAATTCGTACAAATCCGAAAAAGGTATGGTTCATCCCAATAATAATCTTAAGAATCCCGTTTGATCTTCTTCCTTTGGTTTGAAGAGAACTCATCCGGAATGATACCACACACAAGGAAATTTGCTAGATCCGCGAACCATGGCACCTCTTTGATTGAAATAGCCACGGGTTTCTCATTGGGGAAGGAGTCATTGATTTTAAGGCCATCATGCGGCCACCCCTCCTCCTCCAAATGAGATAAGTGGTTCGCCACTTGATTTTCATTCCCTTTTCTATCTTGGATGTCAATATCAAACTCTTGCAACAAAATCACCCATCTCATAAATCGAACTATGGAATCTTTCTTGATCATAAGATAACGAAGCGCCGCATGATCCGTGTGGACAATAACGTTTGCACCCATCAAGTACGGGCGAAACTTCTCAATTGCAAACACAATGGCAAGGAGCTCTTTGTCCGTAATGGTATAGTTTACTTGGGAACCATTCATGGTCTTACTAACATAGTAGACCAGATGAAAAATCTTGTTGATGTGTTTCCCCAAAACAGCCCCAACCACTACGTCACTTGCATCACACATAACTTCAAAAGGGACACTCCAATTTGGAGCGGTGATGATGGGAGTAGTTGTCAACTTGAACTTTAACAATTCAAAGGCTCTCATGCAATCATCATTGAAGTTAAAATTAGCATATTTCTCAAGAAGCTTGTACAACGGGTTTACCACCTTAGAGAAATCTTTGATGAAATGACGGTAAAACCCCGCGTGGCCTAAGAAACTCTGCACACCCTTCACCGAAGTTGGAGGTGGAAGTTTAGAAATAACCTCAATCTTTGCCTTGTCAACTTCAATTTCATTCTTTGATATTTTTTGGCCAAGAACAATGCCTTCCTCGACCATGAAATGACACTTCTCCCAATTGAGCACCTAATTTGTTTCTTCACATCTTGCCAGCACTTTATCTAAATTTTCAAGACAATCATCAAAAGAATCTCCAACCACCAAGAAGTCATCCATGAAGACTTCAAGGTAGTCTTCCACCATGTACGTGAAGATAGCCATCATACGCCTCTGAAAAGTCATAGGTGCATTGCACAAACCAAATGACATCCGCTTGAAGGCGAAAGTACCATAGACATGTAAAGGTTGTTTTCTCTTGATCCTCGGGAGCAATAAGAATTTGGTTGTATCCAGAATACCCATCAAGAAAGCAATAGAAAACACGGTCAGCCATCCTATCAAGCATTTGATCTAAAAAAGGAAGTGGGAAATGATCCTTCCTTGTGACTTTGTTGATCTTGCGATAGTCCATACACACTCTTCAATCGGTCACCGTTCTTATAGGAATCAACTCATTCTTCTCATTAGTGACCATTGTATGCCCCCTTTTTCGGGACACATTGAACCGGAGAAGTCCACGAACTATCGGAAATTGGGTAAACAACCCCAGCATCCAACCACTTGATAATCTCCTTTTTGAAAACTTTTTGCATAGCTTCATTGAGTCTCCTTTGATGTTCAATAGATGGTTTGGTGCCTTCCTCCAAGTTGACCTTATGTATGCAACGGGGCTTATCCCCCGAATATCCGCCAATGTCCACCCAATAACTATCTTCCTCTTTTAGAGCACCGCCAATGTAGAATCTACCTGCACGTTAGTCAAACAAGAGGAAACAATAACCGGTAAAGTAAAACAAGGGCCAAGAAATTCATACCGAAGATGTGGAGGTAATGGCTTCAACTCCAAGGTAGCAGGCTTTTCAATGGAAGGCTTTGTAGGAGTTGTCCTATTTTCAAGGTCCAAAGATGATTTCTGGGGTGCATAATTGTACGCCCGCATTCCTTGCAAAGAGTTCACACGTTCCATGAAGCCATCCATCTCGTCATCATCAAAGCTGAGCAAGACGACCTCCAACATATCACCAGCATTTATTGTGGCACTTGTATCATCAACAATAACATCAGTCACCAAGTCCACAAAAGAACACACCTTATTGCTATTTGGTTGTCGCATGGACTTACACACATGGAAAATCACTTGTTCATCACCCACTTGGAAGGTGAGTTCTCCGGTTTCCTACATCGCAAATAGCTTTCCCCGTAGCAAGGAAAGGTCTTCCAAGAATAATCGACACTTCATAATCAATTTCACAATCTAGAATGACAAAATCCACCAGAAGAATGAATGTATCAACACGAACCAAAACATCCTCAATCACTCCTATAGGTCTCTTCATAGTACGATCGGCCATTTGCAATCTCATAGAGGTAGGTCTTGGTTTCCCAATTCCCTAGGTCTTGAAAACCAAATAGGGCATCAAATTGATACTTGTCCCAAGATCACAAAGATCTTTAGCAAACTCGTCACTTCCAATAGTACAAGGAATTGTGAAAGCACCGGGATCCTCCAACTTAGGAGCCATTGAATGCACAATTTCACTCACTTGATGAGTGACTTTGATAGTTTTAAAATTCATTGACCGCTTTTTCATCATGAGATCCTTCATAAACTTTGCATAATCGGGCATTTGTTCCAAAGCTTCAACTAATGGCACATTGATTGAGAGACTCTTCATCATTTGAATGAAAGTTTTTGAATTGATTCTTGCCATTTTGTTTGGCAAGTCTTTGAGGGTATGGAGGTGGAGGCTTAGGCAATGTGCCTTAGCCTTTTGCACTACTGGCTCTGGTATGTTAATAATGTGATCCCTAGACGGATCCACCTCCTCTTGATTCTCTCCCACGCTATCATCAATATCAATACGAACTTCATCATTTGATGGCACCACATTGCACGAGACCTCTTCTTCTTGTACCACTTGTTCATCATTCACAAGTTGCTTTTGACTTGAGGTGAGTGCATTCCACCTCTTCCACTTCTTGTAGTAACGGCCATGGCATGTCCCGTGTTGTTTCCACCCTCTGGGTTTACCACTGTGTCACTTGGTAGTGCCCTCTTAAGACAAGAATTTAGATCTTGAGAGATTTGTCCCATTTGAACTTCTAAGTTGTGAATCGATGTGTTGTGTTAGGCAAGTTGGGCATCCGAATCGGCATTCTTTTCCATCATTTTTTGAACATGTTCTCAATATGCCCCATCTCATTATTTGAAGAACTTGGACCATCGGAAGGATAAGGAGGCGGGTTGCTCGGTTGTTGATACATCGGGGGCCTTTGAAAACCCGACCCCCAATTGCCTTGATTGTTGTTCCATCTGCCTTGATTGTTACCCCCTCCCTAATTTCTTTGATTATTGTCACTCCAATTTCCTTGATTGTTTGTTGTTATTCCAATTCCCTTGATTGTTTCTACCACTCCAATTTCTGATGTGATCAATTTTTGGCACCGTTGCCGGGAAATGAACCCGGGTCACCTGTGTTACAGGCAGGAATACTTACCACAATAGTACAACGGTGCCAAAAATTGATCACGTCCAAAGTATACCTCAAAAGAGATATGAAACGGTCGTATGCAATAATAGAAACCCAACTAAGAGTCGGGGTCGAATCTACATGGAGCTAAGATAGGAATTAGGGGTATATATTTCAATTTGAGCAATTGGATTATCTAGATTGCATTTTTCACAAAAAGAATTTATTTTGTATTTCTAATGTTACATTAATGATTCCAAAATAAAGATAGAAGACCCGAGATAATTATTTTAAGGTTTTTTCAAATGGATAAAAAACCTAGAGCTGTGACCATGACCTAGGTGTTTGTCTAATGGGATAACGACTTTAATACTTGTTTTGTCGATTGGGGTGTATTATAGCTCTCAACTCTATATTACCCACTAAATACCTCTCTGTTAGAGTGGTTTTACTCAACTTGATCAAGACCAAATGGATATCACCCAAAACAGTTGATAAGAGTGCAAGTCGCGTTATTACTATCTCTTGGTTGAACCCTTTAATTTGGTTAATCAATCTCTCAATTGACCCAATTCTTTGTTAGCCTAGTTGTCCTAGACTAGGTCCCTCTTTCTCAAGTAGAGACTAAGTCAAATAGGCATGAATCAATGTTTACAACCATTAATTCTGAAATTGAAGTATGAACTAAGCTAAATAATCAACACCCAATCATAAACAAACATAAAATTAATCACCCATAAGATTTACATACTAGGGTTAAGTAATAACCCTAGTAAAAATCTAGCTACTCATTATGAGATTTGAAGAAAATAAAGATCAAAAAAGCTAATTAAACTCATAATGGAAGATTAAAATGATAAAATCTAATGTTAAAATACTCAAATAAGCTAAAACTTCCTAAATAGCAAAGAGAAACAGCTACAACAACTTTCTATGTTCAAAACTTAATCTAATTTTGTGAAACTCGTCTATTTATACAAGGCTAAAAATCTCGGACAAAAATGCCCCTCGGGAGGTTCTGCGGCCACACAATTCCATGTGCAGTCTGTAGATTTCTTCATTTGGCAGGAACTGGAGTTCTGCGGCCGCACATTTCAGAACTGCAGTCGCAAGGCATTCTTCTGCAGCCGCACATTTCTAGACTGCGGACGCAAGGTAACACTTTTGCGGTCCGAACAATTAGGACTGGGGCCGCACAAATCTTGTGCAGTCCGCAATTCATAGAAGCTCTTGGACTTGGTATTTTTGTATACTCTCTGATCTTCGACTCTTAGCCAGCTTTGCGGTCGTACATTTCATGTGCGGTCCGCACTTTGCGCAAATGTCTGCTAGATTTTCCCTCTTTGTTTGCGGCCGTAGGTGGAATTATGCGGTCCGCAATTTCTTCTGCAGACCGCACATTTGTGGTTCTACGCCCTTGATTTCCTTGTGCTTCAGATTACTCCTTTTTTAGTCGGATTTCATCTCGGGATACTAACTTCCAGCATTCCTGTTGTTTTGCACAATTTCATTAGTTTCGAGAACAGAATTCAATGCGTTTAGACTAAAACAAAAGCTAAAAGGCGCTAATAATCCGTCAAAAACCCCACTTATCACTGCATATCTCAGTTATTGCTAGTTTGGCATACAAACTATGTTGTGTGAGATTTTGTGTGGTCTCGGGGTTAGTTGTCAGTTGGGCTACTTGTATTGGCTGAGATGAGGTTTCTAGACCTGAGATTTGCAGTATCGTATCCGGATGGGGAGTATTTGGAAGGATGATGCTATTTCCACTTAGAATTGGGAAATAGCCCTTAAAAGACGGGGGAGCTTCTTGGCTTGTTGATTTCATGGGTGGAAATGAGTTTCTGCATGTTTCTTCTATCGTGGGCAGTATTGCGGAGCTCCGGAACAAGGTTTTATTCAATATGAAGAGTATTCCTGGTACCCAGATTCTTATTGAGCAGCTATGGTGGTCGGAAGTTATTATTACGGGCATTTGAGTTGTGTGGAACATCATGTGATTGTACCCTGGGTTGGGATTGTGTCTCGATTCAGCCTGTTCAGGCTTATACAGTGTATTGATGTGAGATTCGGGTCCTATGATGAGTTTTAGATGTTGAGGATTGGGTTCTGTCCTAAGGTTATGGACTAAGGATGAAGTGAGATCTTCAGCTAAGTTGCATTGTCAGGACTACAGGGATTGGGGTGACGTGTAACCACACCCGGGTGTATGTATGGTGAACTTATGCAGTGATTTGATTGCTTTGGAACGACTCCTGGCACGTTCGAGAACGAACGCATGTTTAAGTGGGGGAGAATGTAATGACCCAGCTAGTCGTTTTGAGCAATGGCATCCGGTTCGGCAGTTTGAAGTCATGAGTAGCTTCACATGGTGTATTATGACTTGCGTGCATCATCGGCTCTGGCTTTTGAGTGGTTCAAAAATAATTTTAAGTGATGACTCTCATTTGAGAAGCTCGAAATTGAAAGAATTTACCAAGTATGATTTTCTGAGTATTTGAGCTCGGACCGAGATTTGATGGTTCGGGTAGGTCCGAATGGTGATTTTGGACTTGGACGTATGCCCGGATTTGCATTTGGATGCTTCTAGAAGGCTTCGGTGCCATTTGGCAGAAGTTGGCAATTTAAAGGTTTAAAATTTTCATAAGTTTGACCACGGTTTGACTTAAAGGCTATCGGGTTCAGATTTTGGTTTCTGGACTTGGAATAGGTCTGTTTCATCATTTGGAACTTGTCTGCAAAGTTTGGTGTCATTTGGAGTTGATTTGATGTAGTTCGGATACTTGGTTGCAATACTAGAAGTTCTTGAAGTTCATTAGAATTTTCATGCATTTTGGTATTTGATTCGTGATACGTTATTTTGGTGTTTTGATCACACGAGCGAGTTCGTATGATGTTATTACACTTATGTGCATGTTCAGTTTGGAGCTCGAGGGGCTCGGGTGAGTTTCAGATAGGCTACGGACCATTTTGGACTTAGGAAAATTGCTGGTTTTGGCTATTTTTGATATCTTGTGTCAAGTGCTTCGCGATCGCGAAGGGGAATCTGGGCTAGGGAGGAGTTTCTTCTTCACGAACGTGAAGTAGTGGGGGTTACCCTTCACGAACGCGTCCTTCTTCATGCGAACGCTTAGGGTTATGGGGTCGTGGGAGGGAGCCTGTCAGTTACTCTTCGCGAGTGCATTCACTGTACCACAAACGGGATGGCGGGGGAAGTAAGCCTTCGCGAATGCGAAAACCATTGGCCACTGCTGCTTCGCGAATGCGTCAGGCCCTTCGCGAACGCGAAGAAGGCCTGATGCCCAGTCAATTAAATATCCCAAACACGGGATTTTACCCATTTTTCACCATTACTTCATTGGTGCTCGGTCTAGAGGCGATTTTAAGAGAAAATTCATCACCAATTCATAGGTGAATATACTTTAACTTGTTTTCTTCCATTTCCATCAACGCCCATTAATTTCTAACCTTAATATATGCTCTTTCATGGTAGAAATTAGGGATTTGGGAAGAATTGAGTATTTTTATAAAATTGAGATTTAAACCTCAAATTAAGGTCGGATTTCAAAACTAATCACATAATTGGGCTCGGGGGTGAATGGGTAATTGGGTTTTGGTCCGAATCTCGGATTTTAAAAAAGCAGCGAAAGGGTTGACTTTTATTGACCTTTTTGGGAATTGTATAAAGATCATGGCTTTGTTAATTGAAAATATTTTCTCTTGCATTGTTTGATGTATTTAAGTCATCTTTGGCTATATTGAGCCGAACGTAGGCGAATTTGTAAAGGAAAAGCTAATTTGAGTATTTATTTGGCGAAATTGAGGTAAGTGTTTTGCCTAACTTTGTGTGGGAGAAACTACCCCTAGAATTCGAGTTGATTGTGCTATTTGTGTGATGTGAAAGCCGTGTGTGCAAGGTGGCGAGTGGGTATACGGGCTATATATGGTATTTAATCGGTTTAAGTTATCTAGACTCATTCCATGCCTTTAGTAGAATTGTCCTGATGTGTTATGTCTCTCATTGTTAATATGCTCTTACATGATTTATTTGACGTTGTTAGCACTTATTGTACCCTCTTACTTGTCATTTTGCTCGTACATGCTTTAGTTGAAGTTATTATCTTGTTACCTTTTAATTTTTGAGTCCCTTCCATGACCCTGTGCCTATTTGCTACTTGTCTTAACTACTTCACTTGCACACCTTAGTTGTCACGTGCTTTACTTGTCCCGACATTTTTGCAATATTTGTCGCATACCTTTGATTATTAAGTGGTTCCTCTATTGTTGTGTACTCATACCCTTTGATTGTAAAAATTCCTGTAAATTGATTTATTGGATTGCTGTTTTTAATTTAAATCGCTTGCAGATCGGGTTGCACGCCGCAACAGATGAAATAAGGAAGGATTGTGATATGATGATACGGTGGAGTCGGGTTGCACGCCGCGACATGTGAAATACGGGAGGATTGTGATGATATGATGGGGTTGGGTTGCGCGCTGCAATGGATTGTCTGTGTTGTATTCATTATTGTATTGTGTTAGCTTTCGGTATTTATCATATGAGATTCTGAGGACTGATATTTCTAGGTTTACTGATTTCGAGGATTGGGTTGTTTTCATTAGTTTACTACTTTGCCGCTATTTTCTGTCTTCCTTTCCTATTATTATTAATTTGGTGAATCGATTTTTATGAGGAATTTACTATGCTGATTCATTATCTCACACCCTGTTGAGTTGTTGGTAACATACGGTTAGAATTATTAACATGCTTACCTTATGTGACTCTTAAGTTAAAACTCGTCGTTTCATTCGGTACTTTACTATTTTTAATAGTCGTCATACTTCACTTTAATTGGTTTTCTCAACTTAATCTCTTGCCCTACTTTACTTAAAAAGAATTGTTATTATGCTTTAATTTAATAAACTTTATATAAATTCAGTAGCTTATCCGATGCTTTATTTTATTTGAAAGTGTTATTTGCTTCACCCAAATGATTTCTAAAATAAAGTCACTTTCTCATTGGTTTCTTGCTTGGGTCAGAAACGGAAATTTTACTTTATTGTATATAAATAGATCCCTCGAATATTCTTTATTAGCATTTGACACGGATACTATGAACCTGGTAGCATGTGGATTTTGTCGTGCCAAAGTGATTTGGAAAATGTAGACACAAGGTGTCATGTGTGTAAGGTTTGGACGTTGTGACTTAAGATTTGAGATTACAAGGAGTGGTACCTGGGTAATTCTTGTTGAAATTAGTGCATTTGGAATGATTTGATTGATTGAGTTGTAATCAGTTTCCCTTACTCGAATTCATTCATATTTCATCCGTACCCCGACTATGTGGTTGCTTAACTACTTGGTTGTTTCTCGTTGCCATTCGTGCTCCCATTATTTTTACTGTAGATTGTATTTTGTGATCCTTTTGCTATTGTCCTTATATTGATGTTCTTTCTATTGTTAGATTTAAGTTATATCCTGTACAGGTTTACGTGTTTGGTTAGTGTCTTGACCTGACTCGTCACTACTCTACCGAGGTTAGGCTTGATACTTAATGGGTACCACTGTGTTGTACTCATACTACGCTTCTGGACATTTTTGTCTACGCGCTAGAGATTTCAAGGTGTACCTACTTGACGTTCGCAGGCTCCAAAGTCACCTTCTGTTGTCTTTTATTTCCATCGTTTCCTATTATTCCGGGGTAGTGATGTATTGTATTGTTATTCCTAGGGACTCTTAGGAAAGCTTATGACTTGTACTACCGGTTTTGAGATATTGTATCTGTCACGACCCAAAATTCATTATAGGTCAAGACTGCACCTAACGCCGTCGTTAGGCAAACCCGCAAGTGAAACTACTATTTATTTACCCCTTTTAACATATTTTAATTAAACTAGATTTCATGCAATTGTGATAAGTCTTTTTAAACAAAATACCAACATAATAAGTACATACACTGCGGTAATAAAAATGACGAGTACTACATAAATGCTACAAATTCTCAAAACTCCGCGTCACAAGTACATGAGCAAATCTAGACAATATACAACACTACTAAAACTATTGTTCGAAGTGATAGACAGGAATAGTAAATAAGTTAAAAGGAGACTCCGGTGCTGCAGATCGTAGCAAGACAAGCAGATCTCCACTAAGTCTCCGTAGATGATCGGCTACGCGCCCGTGTGACCACTGGTAGAACCTGTCTCAGTACCTGCACATTAGTGCAGCGTGAGTACAGAAAACAACGTGCACCCAGTAAGTATCTAGTATAACCTCGAAGAAGTAGTGACGAGGGGGTCGACTCGATACTTACTAGATGTCAACAATAATAATAATAGTGCATAAAGTGGACATGGTGAATATACAAACAAGTATCAACGAAACAAATAAGAGCAACCACTATAAATAAAAGCATGAGACTTTATCACATTCCCAACATATCATAATTGGCCGTGGGGGCGCTAACTCAATTAAACCCAAACTGGAGCCTGTTTCGATTATTAAGCAAGAGGTTGCCGAGGCGAACGGCCCGATACCATAAGAATAGTGGTACTCAGTACTGCCAAGGCGAACAGCCCGATCCCATAAGAATAGTGTTACCATCATATTATCGAGGCAAACAGCCCGATTCCATAAGAGTGGTGTTATCATACTGCCGAAGTGAACGGCCCGATCCTATTGGAGTATAGAAATTTACCTCGCTCACGGAAGTACTTGCGAGACGAGAAGACATGGATTTTTATTAATTTATCAAGTATTCCTCAGTTTTCTGAAATAAGAAGCTAAGTCGATAGTTACAATTTAAATCCCAGTCTCAGCTCTAATCCAGACACCCATGGTAGTCATAAACAGTACAATTAAAATCATGATGTGAATCTAAGTCTATCCGGACATATCATGAAATATAGCTACGTATGGACTCTCGTCACCTCGTGCGTACGTAGCTCCTCACACAAGTGGCACATAACAATAATACGCCTAAGGGGATAAGTTCCTTCTTACAAGGTTATGCAAGAGACTTAACTCGGTTCCAAGTCCTCAATCCGGCTCTCCAACCTCACTAGAACTCTCCAAACGACGTCGAGAACTCTGAAACTAATAAAAGGTTGTATAAACTAGTAAATATATGCTCAAACGTTCATAATTTAGCTATTAGAGTAATTATCCAACTCAAATTGAAAGATTCCTAAAATTCACCCCCGGGCCCACATGCCCGGACTCCAAAAGTTTTTGACGATAAATGTTAACTATGAACTCCCGAACTCAAATATATAATTTGCTCCCATTTCCACCACCAAATTCATGATCAAATCCCAAATTTCCCAAAACCCTAGGTTCTTCCCAAATCCCACATTTTTTCACAATTTTTCCATGTTTAATCTTCCTAAAATTCGCATAATTAACTTAAAAATGGGTGGGAGTTACTTACCTTAGGATGTTGATGAAAATCACCCTCAAATGTGGTTTCAAAATCGCCCAAGACCAAATGAAATGTGAGTCAAAATGGCCTAAGTCTCAGATTAAAAGGCTTCACTGCCCATCAGTTTTCGCATCTGCGGACCCTGGGTCGCACCTGCAACGCTGCACCTATGGAACATCCATTATAGGTGCGGTTCTCACCAAGTTTAGCCAAGTCCGCTCGTGTGGAGAAGCATGTGCACCTGCACATCCTCTTCTACACAAATTCTCCGCACCTGCGCACTCGCGCCTGTGGAAAAACTCCCGCTCCTGCGACCCGAGGCCTTCTTGGTCTCGCCCGCATCTGTGACCACTTTCCTGGCACCTGCGAGATCGCAGATGCGGAAAACACTCCGCTTCTGCGACCACTGCCCAGCCTACTCCAGGCTGCTTCTGCGATCATTGGAACACTTCTGCGAGCTTGCACCTGTGGCCAAATTCACGCAGGTGTGAACGCACCAGACCTGAAGCCACCAGCAGTCCCCCCAAGTCCAAAACTGAGTCTGATTCCAATTCGTTTTGGATCCGGGGCCCTCGCGACCCCATCTGTTACAACCCGTAAATTTGTACATTAGATTTTTCCGTAAGATAGTTTACATATGAGAGCCTAAGAACCTCGGAAATAGTTCAAAAAGTCAAGAAAAGAGCGAAGGGCTTCGCCAAGCTGAGAATGCGGTCGCAGAACCCACATGCGAGCCGCATTTCTCACACTAAAATCGCAGACCAAGACAGATTTCTGGAAAAAAACCAGTGCCAGAAATGCGGTCATAAGTGCGATCGCATTTATGAAATGCGGACCGCATATTACACATAATGTATCGCAAACTGAGACGAATTTCTAGGCAGAAATCTGTGTGAGGAATGCGACCAGTATGCGATCGCATACTGATAATGCGGACCGCAAATCTAACATTCTTCATCGCATAATGAGACAGATTTCTGGGCTAAGTTTCGCGTCCAAAATGCGAACCGCATGTTGGTTCTACGATGAAAATGCAGTCGCAGATGTGAAAATGTCAGACACGTGTATCACTTATTGACTGACCTATAAAAGGAGCGTAGACCAGTTCTTTCTTCATTTTCTGAAACTCAAACCCAGAAGAAGACCCACCTGCGACCCCCTTCTCCAAGTCCTACAAAAACCTTAACCAATTTCTCCCTCTTTCAAGTTCTAATTGGGAGAGAAATCTGAAGATTGAGTAATTAAGGAAAAAGACCTAGCTGATTTTCCCTTCTTTCAAGCCCTAATTGAGAGTAAGACCTAGAAGTTGAATAATTAAGGAAGAGGGCTGAGATATCCAACATGCAAGGTAAGTTACTACTCTCTTCATGCATTCTTTCTCTGGGGAATTCATGGTATTCCATTCTATGCATGTAAGAACTCATGGGATGGTGATTGGAAGCCATGAGTTCAAGATTAACTAGTGGTAATGGACTGGGTTATGATTGTTTTGGGTTGTTGTTAAGTTGCATGTGCTATTACTATTTTTATGAAGTTTGGAGGAAGAAGGGTATGGAGGAACCATATAGAATTGGGGGTTGTGGTTAATAATAGCTATAACGCTTAGAGAGTAACAATTGAATTATTTTTTAATTGTAGACTAAGGAGTAAGGAATTGTAATAGTTGCGTAGCTGGAGAACTGGTGCAGTAAATACCAGGTATGTAAGACTATACCATTCTTTCTTTGCACGACTCCAATTATACAAATGCAATGAACGTACGAGCCCTCAAAGATACTCTATTCTTAGAAGCTAGGAGTGCTTTTATTATTTCCCCTCTTATGGGAGGATTGATGTGTTGTTAGCTCTTCGACCTTACATCGCCATGAAAGTATGATTCATATGAGTCCAGGATACATTATCTATTTTACTACATCGAGTCGCGCTATAGTCGACCGGGCGATGGCACCTATTGTGCAACTATATAAACACCGAGCCGCGCTATGGTCAGCCGGGCGATGGCACTTATTGTGCAACCACTGATCAGTTGGGTATGATGATGAGGAGGCCCACAGAGGCGTATGTATATGATAATGATGATTTTTAAAGGATATATATATATATATATGTATGTATGTATATGCATATGCACGTCAGACATGACATGGTTAGTCGCCCTTAGAGGCATTCAAATAGTACAGGTTGTATGTTTCTTATCCTGATTCTTATTATTGTTCTTACATTATGTTTCTTGTCTTACATACTCAGTACTTTATCCGTACTGACGTCCTTTTGCTTGTGGACGCTGCATGTCGTGCTGCAGGTCTAGGCAGACATATAGACGAGGCTCCCCCACTGCAGTAGGCTATCCAGTTCATCTGATATTGGCGAGATCCCTCCTTCGGACTTGCTGTAGTCTTGGTATGCATTTTGTTATAGGCATTATGGACACGTCGGGGCCTTGTTCCGACACAGGTTGCATCATGTATGTTTTTGTAGAGGCTCATAGACAAGAATTGGGTTATGTATAGACAATGGGATGACTTATGTACAGTTGGAATTGCCTTGTTGGCAAACGTATGTATTTCGTTGTATAGTTTTGCATTGCAGCCTTGTTGGCATATTATGTATATAAGTATGTTCATATCATGGTATGATATTTCAGTTCATTATGATTTTTGTTCGAGATTGCATGTGTATGACGAGCCTTATAGATGATAAGAAAAGTTCGATGAAGGGTACGCCGGCGCCCGTTGAGTAGGGTCCGGTGCCAGTCGCGGCCCTCCGGCATGGGTCGTGATAAACTTGGTATAAGAGCAGGTCGTGTCCTAGGGATTGTCTATGAGCCGTGTCTAGTAGAGTCCGGATTATGGGTGTGTAGCGCGCCATATTTTATAATCAGGAGGCTGCCTGACATTTAGGATTGTTACCTTCTTTCTAAATCTAGATCGTGCGTAGAACTGAGTCGTAAGTGTTCGTCCCTAACATTCATCTTGTTTACGTACAGCGATACCTTCGACTAGGAAGAAAGCAGATAGTAGACGACTCGATACAGATGCGGGAGAGGGTACCAGTCAGGTGCCCCAAGCTAGAGAAGGCCAAAGTGAGCCTCAGAGTGAGATGCCGTCTCGGACCTCATCTACTCCTCCTTCCCCAGAGGATTTTAGAAGCCACCCAGCATCTCCAGTTCCTTTATCTGGTACTACAGACCAGGATTTGCGGACTGCGGTCCAGTTGTTGACTAGCTTGGTAGCTTCTCAGGCTCAAAGGCAGAATACAGGTGCTGCTGATAAACCAGTTAGTACCAGAGTTCGTGATTTTATTAATTTAGACCCTCCTGTGTTTACCGGGTCAGATCCCAAGGAGGACCCGCAGACTTTTATTGATCAAATTCATCGTACACTGCGGGTTATGCATGTTAGTGATACAGAGGCAGTGGAATTGGGTTTTTATCGGTTACGGGATTTAGCAGCCTTCTGGTATGATAGTTGGGAAAGATTCAGGGGTCCAAATGCTCCCCCACCTATGTGGAATGAATTTTCCGAGGCCTTTCTTCGTCACTACCTGCCAGTTGAGATACGACGAGCTAGAGCTGATAAGTTCTTGAACCTTCGACAGGGTAATATGAGTGTGCGAGAGTATAGCATGCAGTTTGACTCTTTAGAAAAATATGCTCCCCATATGGTGGCCGAGATGGGTGATAGGGTACATTTGTTTGTGAACGGATTGGGACCACATTTTATAAATGAGTGCACGACAGCATCCTTGATAGAGGGCATGGATATTTCTCGTATTTAGGCTTATGCCCAGACATTAGAGGATCGTAAGCGTCAACAAAGAACAGACAGGGAGCAGGATAGGGGCCAGCATAAGAGATCGAGATTTGTAGGGTACTCTGGTGACTTCAGAGGTAGTATCAGGCCCCAATCTTCGAGGAGTTTGGCGCCATCTGTAATTAGCAGTCCTCCACAGCTTCAGAGACCTCGATATGATCGACTTACCTATTCGGGTCCAGGACAGAGTTCGCAGGCATCAGGCTCGCAACATCACAGGGATACTAGTCAGACGAGGTCCTCAATACCTCGTTGTAATCAGTGCGACAAGGCCCACCTTGGACCGTGCCGTCGAGGTTCTGATGCATGTTATTTTTGCGGATGGCATGGCCATATGATGCGAGATTGTCCTAGTAGAAGAGATGGTGGTATGGCTCAACCGACTGGATCTGTGTCTGGTTCTTCCTTATCAATTCGACCTCCAGCACGGGGTTTTCAGTAGCCAGCCGATCGTGGTAGAGGCGAAGGTGCTGTACCGAGTTCAAGTGGTATTCAAAATCGAATATATGCTCTAGCAGGTCGATAGGATCTCAAGTCAGTTCCGGATGTAGTTACAGGTATATTATCAGTGCTTTTTTGTAATGTATATGCATTGATTGACCCCGGATCTACATTATCATATGTTACACCCCTTATGGCTGATAAGTTTGGCATCAAACCTGAATCGCTAAGTAAACCCTTTACGGTATCCACTCCGATAGAGGAATCTGTGATTGCTAGAAGAGTATATAGAGGTTGCACTGTGACGATTTGTAGTCGTCAAACCTCGGCAGATTTAAATGGTTGATTTTGATGTAATAATGGGGATGTATTGGTTCGCATCATGCTATGCAAATGTTGATTGTCATACGAAGATGGTTAGATTTCAATTTCCTGGTGAACCCGTCCTTGAATGGAAGGGGAACATTGCTACGCCGAAAGATAGGTTTATTTCCTACCTTAAGGCAAGAAAGATGATCTCCAAAGGTTACATCTATCATCTCGTTCGTGTGATGGATGTGGAGGCAAAGCCCTACTCTACAATCAATCCCCGTGGTCAGTGAATTTCCAGATGTTTTCCCAGATGAACTCCCAAGTCTTCCTCCAGAAAGGGAAATTGAGTTCGGCATTGATGTACTGCATGATACTCACTCGATCTCTATCCCTCCATATAGAATGGCCCTAGCAGAATTGCGAGAGTTGAAGTTGCAGCTAAAGGACTTGCTGGATAAGGGCTTTATTAGGCCTAGCACTTCACCTTGAGGTGCGCCAGTCTTGTTCGTGCGGAAGAAAGACGGGTCGTTGAGGATGTGTATTGACTATCGACAGCTGAATAAGGTTACTATAAAGAATAAATATCCACTTCCAAGGATTGAAGACCTGTTTGACCAACTTCAGGGTGCCAAATATTTTTCCAAAATTGACCTACGTTCAGGGTATTTTCAGTTGAGAGTCAAGGAGAAGGATATTCCGAAAACAACCTTTCGGACAAGATATGGGCATTTTGAGTTTCTAGTAATGTCGTTCGGGCTAACAAATGCCCCGGCAGCTTTTATGGGTCTCATGAATACTGTATTCAGGCCCTATCTTGATGTGTTCGTGGTTGTATTCATTGATGATATCCCGGTGTATTCTCATTCAGAGGCAGAACATACGGGTCATTTGGGGATTGTATTACAGACCCTTCGGGATCGCAAGTTGTATGCGAAGTTCTCCAAATGTGAATTTTGGCTGAAATAAGTAGCATTCCTAGGCCATGTAATATCTGACGAGGGTATTAGTGTCGACACTCAAAAGATCGATGCAGTGAAGAGTTGGCCAAGACCCACAACACCATCAGAAGTCCGCAGTTTTCTAGGGCTAGCAGGATATTACAGGAGGTTTGTAGAAGGGTTTTCCTCTCTATCGGCACCATTGACCAAGTTAACACAGAAAGCTACCAAATTCCAATGGTCTGATGCTTGTGAATGCAGTTTCCAAGAGCTAAAGAATCAGTTGATCTCCGCGCCGGTGCTTACTCTCCCAGAGGGAACAGAAGGGTATGTGGTATATTGTGATGCTTCAAGTGTAGGTTTGGGATGCGTGTTGATGCAACATGGAAAGGTGATTGCTTACGCATCAAGACAACTGAAGAAGCATGAAATGAATTATCCAACACATGACTTGGAATTGGCCACAGTAGTATATGCCTTGAAGATATGGCGGCACTACTTATACGGCGTCCATGTTGACGTCTACACAGATCACAAAAGTTTGCAATACATCTTCAGTCAGAAGGAGTTGAATCTGAGACAGCGACGTTGGCTCGAATTACTTAAAGACTACGATGTTGAGATATTGTATCATCCCGGTAAAGCCAATGTTGTGGCGGACGCCCTCAGTTGTAAGTCAATGGGAAGCTTAGTACACGTCAAAGCAGGTGCAAGGGATTTGACTAAAGAGCTTTATCAGCTGGCCAGTATGAGAGTCAAATTATTAGACTCTGAGGACGGAGGTGTTGTTGTGCATAATACCTCAGTATCATCTCTCGTAGCCGAGGTAAAAGCATGGAAATATGAAGATCCCACCTTGGCACAATTGAGATAGGGCATTCAGCAGGGTAAAATTTCAGCTTTTGAGATCGGAGGGGATGGAACATTGAGATGCCAAGGCCGATTATGTGTGCCTAATGTGGCAGGGTTGCGAGAGAAGATTATGAAGGAAATTCATCAATCCCGATATTCCATCCATCCCGGTTCGACAAAGATGTATCATGATGTCAGAGAGCAATATTAATGGGATAGCATGAAGAAGTCTATTGCAAAATTTGTAGCCCAGTGTCCCAATTGTCAATAGGTAAAGATAGAACATCAGAAACCTGGTGGATTTCTCCAGAACATAGAAGTTCCAACCTGGAAATGGGAGGTGATAGTATGGACTTTATTGTTGGATTACCTTGCTCTTATCATAAGTTTGACTCCATCTGGGTGATAGTACATCGGCTTACCAAATGTGCCCATTTTCTACCAGTTAAGACAACTTATACAGCTGAAGACTATGCAAAGCTGTATATCAAGGAGATTGTTAGACTTCATGGTGTGCCGGTGTTTATTATATCAGATCGAGGAGCTCAATTCACAGCTAACTTTTGGAGGTCTTTTCAGAAAGGTTTGGGCACGCAGGTAAATCTCAACATGGCTTTTCATCCGCAAACTGACGGACAGGCTGAACGTACCATTCAGACACTTGAAGACATGCTACGGGCATGTGTCTTGGATTTCCAAGGGAGTTGGGATGACCATATTCCACTCATAGAATTTGCCTACAATAATAGCTACCACTCCAGTATTAAGATGGCCCCGTACGAGGCAATATATGGGAGAAGATGTAGATCACCAGTTGGATGGTTCGAAGTCGGTGAAACTGAGTTATACGGGCCAGATTTGATCCACCAAGCCATTGAGAAGGTGAAGGTGATACAGGAACGATTGAAGACGGCACAAAGTAGGCAAAAGTCTTATTCTGATGTCCAACGTCGTGATCTAGAGTTTGAAGTTGGTGATTGGGTGTTCCTGAGAGTCTCACCAATGAAGGGTGTCATGCGTTTTGGGAAGAAAGGTAAACTGAGTCCAAGGTATATCGGTCCGTATAAAGTTCTTCGACGAATCGAACGTGTTGCTTATGAGCTGGAATTGCCATCCGAATTGGAATTTGTCCATCCGGTATTCCATGTATCCATGTTAAGGAAATGTATCGGAGATCCTTCTCGGGTCGTCCCCATCAAAGATCTGCAGGTTATAGAGGACCTATCTTATGAAGAATTACCTGTGGCTATACTAGATCCACAAGTCCGTAAGCTAAGAACAAAGGATGTAATTTCCGTTAAGGTATTATGGAGGAACAAACATACAGAAGAAATGACATGGGAAGCAGAGGAAGAGATGAAGTCTAAATATCCGTACCTGTTCCAGAATGAAGATAATGAGGATGCCGAGGGAACGCAGAACGCAGTGAAAAGAGAAACATCCGTACGAGGTAAACAATAACTTGAGAATCCTCTTTCTTAGTGCAAAATGATAATATGCAGATAATGTACATGCCCATAAGTTTGTATACTCTTATAGAACCATACTCGTGTTAAATGCTTCACGATGAGTAGAATCCCCGTAGATCCTAACATTCAAGGACGAATGTTCCTAAGGGGGGGAGAGTGTTACAACCCGCAAATTCGTACGTTAGATTTCCCGTAAGATAGTTTACATATGAGAGCCTAAGAACCTGGAAATAGTTCAAAAAGTCAAGAAAAGAGCGAAGGGCTTCGCCAAGCTGAGAATGCGGTCGCAGAACCCACATGCGAGCCATATTTCTCACACTAAAATCGCAGACCAAGATAGATTTCTGGAAAAAAACCAGTGCCAGAAATGCGGTCATAAGTGCGATCGCATTTATGAAATACGGACCGCATATTACACATAATTATCGCAAACTGAGACGGATTTCTAGGCAGAAATCTGTGTCAGGAATGCGACCAGTATGCGATCGCATACTGATAATGCGGACCGCAAATCTGACATTCTTCATCGCATAATGAGACAGATTTCTGGGCTAAGTTTCGCGTCCAAAATGCGAACCGCATGTTGGTTCTGCGATGAAAATGCAGTCGCAGATGTGAAAACGTCAGACACGTGTATCACTTATTGACTGACCTATAAAAGGGGCCTAGACCAGTTCTTTCTTTATTTTCTGAATCTCAAACCCAGAAGAAGACCCACCTGCGACCCCCTTCTCCAAGTCCTACACAAACCTTAACCAATTTCTCCCTCTTTCAAGTTCTAATTGGGAGAGAAATCTGAAGATTGAGTAATAAAGGAAAAAGACCTAGCTGATTTTCCCTTCTTTCAAGCCCTAATTGAGAGTAAGACCTAGAAGTTGAATAATTAAGGAAGAGGGCTGAGATATCCAACATGCAAGGTAAGTTACTACTCTCTTCATGCATTCTTTCTCTGGGGAATTCATGGTATTCCATTCTATGCATGTAAGAACTCATGGGATGGTGATTGGAAGCCATGAGTTCAAGATTAACTAGTGGTAATGGACTGGGTTATGATTGTTTTGGGTTGTTGTTAAGCTGCATGTGCTATTACTATTTTTATGAAGTTTGGAGGAAGAAGGGTGTGGAGGAACCATATAGAATTGGGGGTTGTGGTTAATAATAGCTATAACGCTTAGAGAGTAACAATTGAATTATTCTTTAATTGTAGACTAAGGAGTAAGGAATTGTAATAGTTGCGTAGCTGGAGAACTGGTGCAGTAAATACCAGGTATGTAAGACTATACCATTCTTTCTTTGCACGACTCCAATTATACAAATGCAATGAACGTATAATTGAAACGCTCCCAGGTTATCTGAAACCAGATCTGGACACACGCCCAAGTCCAAAATCATCATACAAACTTAGCGGGACTGTCGAATCCTGGTACCAAGGTCGTTTACTCAAATCATTGACTCAAGTCAAACTTAACCATTATAGGCTACTATTAAGGAACTAAGTGTTTCGATTTCAACCAGAACCCTTCCAAACCTAAACCAACCATCCCCACATGTCATAAATTAGTAAAAGCACATACAGGGAATTTTAATTAGGGGAACGGGGATCTAGAAACCAAAACGACTAGTCTGGTCGTTACAGTATCATGTTGAGTTGTTGGATTATTATAGAAACTTCTATTTCATGCTTATTAGTTATTTGGTTAGAGATATTATTAAATCAGCAAGTGTTAGGCTTACCTAGTCTTAGAGACTAGGTGCCATCACGACATCATACGGAGGGAAATTGGGGTCGTGACAAGTTGGTATCAGAGCTCTAGGTTCATAGGTGCTACGAGTCATAAACGGGTTTAGTGGAGCTTGCGGATCGGTACGAAGACGTCTGTGCTTATCTTCGAGAGGATACGAAACCATTTGGAAATTTGACTTCTTTCTTTCCTTATCGTGCGACATTGATTCAGCGTGATGCATATATCCTAAATTCCTTTGCATCCGCTCGTATATGATATTGCACACCCAGTTTCAGCTATGCGCCGATGATTTGTGATGTTTCGGATGGACTATGAGGGATCTAGGAATGCTCAAACATTGTCTCAATGTGTCGTCCAGTCTAAGGATGTGGATGTATGGGAGATCATTCAGTTGTTGATATGGGGGTACAGCGGATTCTGGCGTCTGGTTGATAAGTACGAGCTTGGGAAGGTTTAATTGGTTGCCTAATGGTCGCGATCGTGGTAGGGTCATGAGGTGGATGTTGATTTGAGGATAGTTTGTGGTATTAGAGACTATGTGGTGCGTATGGGATTTCTACTCAGAGGAAGGTATATACTATCATTCAAGGCACTGGAGGAAGCGAGTTTAACTGTCACGAGGATGGACATGCGCTCAATAGATGATGTGAGATATCTTATGATCGGTGTTGTATGAGCTATGAAGGTTAGTATTATGGATCAGTGGATTTATGTCCTATAGCTTTGGGCCAAGTGGGGGAGTCCACTATCGATGATCAGACTGCAGGGTCACGTGTTATATTAGTTTTGGCCTGAGATGTATATATGTGGTATTGAAAGGTTCCCCGAAATTTGTATATGTTTAAGATTTGATATTTACATAGGATAATGTTGGGACTTGCGGTATTTCTGCATCATTAATGGTTCTACATTTCAATATCAGAGAGGTCAGAGAAACAACTTTAGATTCACTGGTCTCTTCGGCTTGGGCATCTTGGTTGCGTCATTATGTGGTGCTTCAGAGGAAATATGATGGCTTATGAGCTTCTAGGCTACGCGATTCGTGCTAGGATTTCTGTGTTGAGCTTCGGTTTTGGGATCGTTGTGTATCGACAGGGATAAGTGTCAAAGGAAAACTTGAGGAGTATCCGAAGAAATGAGTTAGCTCGGTGGTGTTGGACCCGCATAGCAATGTAAGTAATTGGTTCTTTTGGGTAGTGATTCTCTACCAGTGTTTGTGGCAGTATTCTTGGGTTGTACAGTTTGTGTGACTCGGTTGAGTTGGGGAAATTCGGTCCTGATGGCTTAGTTACGTGCGGGCGGGTCTCAGAGAGTTCTTGATGGTGTAGGCCACGGCTTGAGTCGGTTGTCTGTTACAAGCATAAGGAATATGTTGTGCATTATGGTTTTCTCCTGGATGGATATCACAAGTTAATAGAATGTTGGCATTATTGGATATCACATGTGATGAGCGTGCATTTTAGGAAGGCACCTTTTGTTTTGGTTTGCGGATGCTTGGCTAGTGGTATGGTGATTACCGGGTTTTGAGACTTTTGAGTTCCGGGTTTTGATACGTAGCATGGAAGATCGACGTGGGAGCTTTCGTAAGATGATGGAGTGTGAGTGATGTATCAACCATTTGAATAGCGTAGTGGAGATCGGGTATGGAAATTCTAGTATTCAGGAGGTTTCAGGGCTGGATGCCCTCGTATGAGGACTATTTCTTGGTTGCGAATTGTGAGGAAATGTTGAGATAAGTGATGGCATATATTATGGATAGGTTGCTATGGACTTTTGGAAGGATATTTACTTGTTTGGGAATGATCGGAATTGGTTTGGGGGCTATTTGAAAGTCCAATGGGAATGTGTATTCTATATCGGGTCGGGTTTAGATACTCTTGTGAAGTTGATATCATGGGAGGATTATGATATGATGATATGGTAGGGTCAGGTTGCACGCCGCAACAGGTGAGATAAGGGGGGATTGTGATATGATGATACGATGAGGTCGGATTGCGAGCCGCAACGAATTGTGAATATTGTATTCATTATTGTATTGTGTTAGCTTTCAGTATTTATCATATGAGATTCTGAGGACTATTATTTCCGGGTTTACTGATTTGAGGATTGGGTTATTTTCATTAGTTTACTGCTTTGCCGCCATTTCCTATCTTCCTTTCCTATCTTTATTATTTTGGTGAATCGATTTTTAAGAGGAATTTACTATGTTGGGTCATTATCTCACACCCTGTTGAGTTGTTGGTAACATAACAATTTTAAATAAAATAATTATTAACATGCTTACCTGATGTGACTCTTAAGTTAAAACTCGTCGTTTCATTTGGTACTTTATTATTTTTGTTAATCGTCATACTTCATTTTAATTGATTTTCTCAACTTAATCTCCTTACCATATCTGATGTTTTTACTTTACTTAAAAAGAATTATTATTGTGTTTTATTTTAATAAACTCTATATTAAATTCAGTAGCTTATCTTATGCTTTATTTTATTATAAAGTGTTATTTGCTTCACCCAAATGATTTCTAAAATAAACTTACTTTCTCATTGATTCCTTACTTGGTTTAGAAACGGAAATTTTACTTTATTGTATATAAATAGATCCCTCAAATATTCTTTATTTGCATTTGACACGGATAATATGTACCTGGTAGCATGTGAATTTTGCCGCGCGAAAGTGATTTGGAAAAGGTGGGCACGAGGTGCCATGTGTGTAAGGTTTGAGGGAGTGCCGAGCCTAACCTCGACGAAGTAGTGACGAGGCTAAGGCAAGTTGCTTACATTAACCTGTACGCAATAATAATAATAATAATAGAAGAAGACAGGAATAGAGGTAAAACAGATAACTCATACCAACAAAGCTCAATTCATCCAGCAGATAACTCTGAATAATGAGTCGTATGTCTTATCTTAACAATCGAGGCCATTTCAGCAATCTCAATCAATTATTACTTTTATCATTCTATTGCGGCGTGCAACCCGATCCCGCGATGTAAATTTTATATAATTTCGTTGCAACGCGCAATCCGATCCAACAACATATATACTTTAAACAAATCTGTTGTGGCATGCAACCCGACCCCTTCGTATAATCATCTGTCAATATCATAATCCATCCTTATTCCGCCTTTTCAATTCATTTCTTTTCAAATTTTGTTGCGGCGTGCAACCCGCTCCCCAAACAATATAGATTAAGAATAATTATAAGTGAAACCACTTCAATGAAGACAACAATTAATACAAAACCGCAGGGTAACAGAGCATACGACAGTTCCGATATGGGAGGGAAGCAAATAAGGACAAGTAACAAATAAGTGTGGAATCAGGGAAGGGATGGGCAATTTAATACAAGAAAATGCTAAAATGTCAAGTAGCAATTTTAACATGAAGGCCAAATAAGCATGTGGCAATTAAGACATAATATCAAGCAAGGAAGATAAGGGCAACAAGTAAAATAATAGTTAAATCATGAAATAAAGCAATTAATAAAATACAGGAAAGCATGGAAACAAGAAATCCGACAGCGTATATACACTCGTCACCTAGCATATACGCCGCTACATATGAAATTCACATAACACATAATTCAAGGGTCCTTATTCCCTCAAGTCAAGGTTAGACCCAACACTTACCTCACTTTGCAATCCACTTAAAATTCCAATTAGCCCTTACCTCGCGAATTGGTGTCTGAACGCCTCAAATCTAGTCACAAACAATTCAATATATTCAACTCAAGCTATGGGAATCAATTCCATATGAAAGTGCTATATTTCCAAATTAAAATCTGAAAAGTCAACTTAATAGTCAACGTGGGGCCCACTTCTCGGAACCCGACACAATTCACAAAATCCAAACACCCATTTCGATACGAGTTCAATCATACAAAATTATCGAATTCTGATATCAAATCGCCCTTCGAACCTTCATTTTTTGTTTTTGAAAGATTTTACAAAAATCTCATTTTCTTCCAATCAATTCACTAGTTAATGATATAAATAAGTATGAAATCAAGAAACATAATTAATTTCGGATAAAGAATACTTACCCAACTCAAACTCGTGAAAAATCCTTCTAAAATCACCAAAAACCTGAGCTCCAAACTCAAAAATATGAACCAAAAATGTCAAACTCCTGACTTAAGCATTTTACCCAGGCAGATCGCATCTTTAAAATGCGACATGTTTTAGCTTATTTCCAGACAAAAACTGCAGTATCGGTCCTCATTAAATTGATCATAACTTTTTGTCCAAATATCCAAATGATGAATGGTTTAGCTTTTTGGAAACTAGACTCAAAGGGCTACAACTTTAGATTATTGATCATCTCCAAATTCCTTATATATTAAAAGATATAAGCTTCCGAAGTCAGACCAACAAACCTGCAGATTCGAGGTTCTGCGGCACAAAATGCCGAATTGCTCAAACTTATTCAAAACTTGCCCGAACCTCTCGGGACCTCAACCAAACATACACACAAGTCCTAAGACATGATACTAACTCGCTCAATGCAATCAAAACACCAAAATAACACCTAAAATTTAGAATTGAATGCCAAAACACATGAATTTTCAAAGAAATTTCAAGAACTTCAAAATTTCCAACCAAGCGTCCAAACCCTATCAAATCAACTCCGAGTAGCGCCAAAGTTTGTAGACAAGTTTCAAATAACAAAATGGACTTGTAAAAACTTTCAAAACCAAATTCCGGGCCCGTTAACTACAAAGTCAAACTCGGGTCAAACTTTAGAAATTCAAGCTTTATAAAATCAAAACTTTTAATTTTTTTCAAAACTAATGGAAAACGTGCCTACGCACCTCGAAATAAATTCAAATTTTGTACAAAAGTCATAAATATTGTTACGAAGCTGATTGAACTCCCGGAATCCAAATCGGGATCCGATATCAACAAAATCCAAATTTAAGAATTCTTTAAACCTTTAAATTTCTAGTTTGCGACAAATGGCGTTAAATCAAGCTAGGGACTTCCAAATTCAACTCCGGGCATATGCCAAGTCTCAAATCATGATACGGACCCACCGGGACCGTCAGAACATTAATTGGGTCCGTTTTCTCAAAACTTGATCGAAGTCAACTCAAATGAGTTTTAAAGCATGATTTCACATTTTTATCAATTTTCACATAAAAACCTCTCGGATTAAGACACGGACTGTGCATGCAAATCAAGGAAGGCTAAATGAAGCTATTCAAGGTCCCAGAATACAGGAATGAAGGTTAAAATTAAAGATGACCTATCGGGTCATCACAGGTTTGTACTGAATTACTTTCAAGAAGATATTCTTTCAAAATTCTACACTTTGAGGCAAGGTAGTAAAAAGCTGATGAATTCTTTGAAGATTTTGAGAAGACAAGGTTGTGAGCCAACTTTCATGATAAAGAGGACCTTATTGTTCCAAGATTCCTTGCGGGGTTAAACAAGAAAATTTCTTCTCCTATGAGATTGCACAAGTATGATTACTTAGAGGATCCTTACCAAGAGGCTTTGAGAGTTGAAAAGGGGCTTAAGGTTGAGAAAATCTACAAGTACAAGAGCACCACTTCTTCATGGATCAAGGGAAAAGAGACATGGAAATCCTCAAGCCATTGGGACAAGCCTAAAGAGACTAAAGAAGATTTCAAAAATAGAGTTGAAAAATCCAAACTTGAGGTGGAGGCTAAAGAAGGAGGAAATAATGCTCAATATATGTCTCCTACTAATATTAGGTTCCATAAGTGCCATGGCCTTGGTCCTTACATAAGAGATTGTCCAAACCGAAGAGCTATCATTGCAATGGAAGATGGAGGATATCAAACGGGAGATAGTGACCATGGTGAAGAGGAAAGTGAAAGTGACCATGTAGAGTGTGAAGAAGAAGACCCGAAGCACTACTTGGTAGTAAGAAGACTTATGGGTGCACTTGCTAAGGAAGGACTAGATCAAAGGTAAGATTTTTTTCATGCTAGATGCAAGATTATGGCACAAGTTTGCTCAATGATAATTGATAATGGAAGTTGTGCAAATATGGAAAGTGCATCTTTGGTAGAGCAATTGAATATGCCTACAAGGAAGCATCCTACACCAAATAGACTACAATGGTCGAATGAGTGCGGGGAGCTCAAAGTGACAAAGCTAGTATAGATAAAGTTCAAGATCGGAAAGTATCATGATGAGATTTGGTGTGATGTAGTGCCAATGCAAGCTTGTCATTTACTTCTAGGCCGACCTAGGCAATATGATATAGAAGAAAAGCATGATGGAAGAACTAATAAGTACTCTCTTGTTAAAGATGGACATAAATTTACTCTTTTACCTTTAACACCATTTCAAGTGAGTAAAGATTACAAAAAATTGAGAGAATTGAGGAAAAAAGCAAAGAGTGATCAAGAGAGATTGAAAAGTGAGAAGAGTGATACTTCAATAGAGGAAAAAGTGAGAAGAATGGCACTTCAAGAGAGAAAAAAAGTGAAAAAGAAAAAGAGGAAAAAAAAAAGGTAAAGGTTTCACTTTTACAAAATAAGAGTGAGCCTAGAGGGAAATAAAAAGTGAGTTTGTTAGCTAGTCATCAAGATCCTTTGAGGTTGAGGATAACCATTATCTTATATTTCTTATGCATAAAGATTGTTTTTTGACTACTAATGAGCTAACCCCTTTTGTACCTAGTGAAGTTTCTACTCTTTTACAAGATTATGAAGATGTCTTTCCTGAATAACTACCAAGGAAACTACCACCTTTGAGGGGAATTGAGCATCAAATTGACTTTGTTCTGGGATCTCAACTTCCAAATCAAATGGCATATAGGAGCAATCTGGAGGCTACAAAAGAGTTGCAAAAGCAAGTTGATGACCTTCTTGAGATGGGATTTGTAAGGGAAAGCTCGAGTCCTTGTGCCGTGCCTGTGATCTTAGTGCCAAAGAAAGATGGAAGTTAGAGAATGTACGTTGATTGTAGGGCTATCAATAAAATCACGATAAAGTATCGTCACCCTATACCTAGGCTTGATGACTTACTTGATGAATTGAGTGGCTCTCGTATCTTTTTTAAAATTAACTTGAGAAGTGGTTATCACCAAATAAGAAAGAAACTCGGTGATGAGTGGAAACCATTTTTAAAACCAAATGTGGATTGTATGAATGGATGGTTATTCCTTTTGGACTTTCTAATGCACCTAGCACTTTCAGGAGGCTTATGAACCATGTGATGAAACCCTTTATTGAAAGTTTGTTGTAGTTTACTTTGATGATATTTTGGTGTATTCAAAGTCACTTGAAGAGCTTGTTGAGCACTTGAAACAAATTTTGATGCTCTTAGAAAGGAAAGATTGTTTGCAAATTTGAAAAGGTGTACTTTTTGTGTTGATAAAGTGGTCTTTCTTGATTTTGTCGTGAGTGCTAAGGGTGTAGAAGTTGATGATTCTAAAGTAGAAGCTATTAGGAGTTGGCCCACACCTAAGTCTATTGGGGATTTTAGGAGCTTTCATGGGTTAGCTAGTTTCTATAGAAGATTTGTTAGGAACTTTAGCACCATAGCCGCACCCTTGACCCAAGCGATTAAGAAAGATAAGACCTTTGTTTTGGGGAAAGAACAAGAGGAATCCTTTAGGGAGTTGAAATATAAACTTAGCAAGGCACCGCTTCTTCAACTTCCTAAGTTTGAAAAGACTTTCGAAATTGAGTGTGATGCTAGTGGAGTAGGTATAGGAGCAGTTTTAATGAGATATTAACAACCCATAGCCTACTTTAGTGAGAAACTTAGAGGGGAGAGCTTGAACTATTCTACATATGACAAGGAGTTGTACGCCTTAGTTAGAGCTTTATCAAATTTGCAACATTACCTTTAGCATAGGGAGTTTGTGATTAAAACCGACCATGAATCTTTGAAGCACCTTAAGAGCCAAGGTAAATTAAACAAAATACATGCTAAATGGGTAGAGTTTATTGAGCAATTTCCATATGTGATTCACTTTAAGAAAGGCAAAGATAATGGTCGCGGATGCTCTTTCTAGGAGGTTTATTTTAATGAACACTTTGACTTCTAAGTTGATGGGATTTGAGAGCCTAAGAAGACTTTATCCTAGTGATCATGAATTTAATGAGCTTTATGTTAAATGTGATCAAGTTGAGGCTTATAAGAAACCTTATAGGTTAGATGATGCATACCTTGATAAGCAAGGGAAGGAAGAGAAGGATAAGGAATTAGCCAAAGTAGAAAAACAAAAGAGATTTCATAAGTTTGATAGATTCCTATTTAGAGATGGTAGGTTGTGTGTGCCTAGGTCCTCTTGGAGAGAAATTCTTGTTAGAAAGGCACATAGTGGTGGTTTAATCGGACATTTTGGAGTCCCTAAGATTTTAGATATATTAAAAGAGCACTTTTATTGGCCTAAGATGAAAGTTGACATAGATAAAGTATGTGGTCAATGTGTCGAGTGCAAGCAAGCTAAGTCTAAGGTACGTCACTTTGGTTTGTATACTCTATTGCCTATTCCTAATGCTCCTTTGTTTTATATTTCTATGGACTTTGTTCTTGGTTGGCCTCGGACTAGGAAAGGTAGAGATAGTATTTCTGTGGTAGTTGATAGATTTTCTAAAATGGCACATTTTATACCATGTCATAAAAGTGATGATGCTACCCATGTTGCTACTTTATTTGTTGATCATGTGCTTAAGTTGCATAGAATTCCAAGTATTGTTAGTAATGGGGATTCCAAGTTTCATAGTCATTTTTGGAAGGGTTTGTGGGGTAAGCTTGGCACCAAATTGTCATTTTCTACTTCTTGTCACCCTCAACCGATGGTCAAACCGAAGTTGTCAATAGGTCATTAGAAAATATGCTTAGGGTCATGGTTAAAGGAAAGCTTACTTCTTGGGAGGAACAGTTACATTGATAGAATTTGCATATAATACGACTATTCATTCATCTATTGGTATGTGTCACAACCCAAAATCAGACCGTCGTGATGGCGCCTATCGTGGAACTAGGCAAGCCAACTATTTAACCATTTCAACACAACAAAAGCTTTGAAAAACACGAAAGTAGTTAAATTTAAGGTAAACCTTTTAAAAAGAGAATAAAATTCGCAACTTAATACAAATCTCTCCCAAAACCAAGGTGTCACCGAGTACATGAGCATCTATACAGGGATTCAGCCTAATACAATGTCTAGGGAATAAGAACTGAAATATAAATGAAGATAATGAAGGAGAGTCAAGGTCTACGAACGCCATGCATCTACCTGAATAGTCTTCGAAGATCTCGACTCCACAACTCAGCAACCGTCGTGACCAGAAGCACCTAAATCTGCACGCGAGGTGCAGGGTATAGCATGAGTACAACCAACTCAATAAGTAACAGATCTAACATTTGGACTGAAAATAGTGATGGACTTAGTAGGTACAGCTCAATATAGAAATAACAGTGCAGAAACGTAGACATGCTTTCAAATTCAACAGTTAAACTCAATACCAGTAAGATATATCAATTCCGAATGATATGAAGAATATAACCTCTCTACTTCTACATGCCAATGCACATGTTGTATGTGATGCACCATGCTAAAAGCCTCGTATGCTCACGCTCTCGAAATGCTCAATCATACAGTACTGTATATGGCCAATCTGGACCAAGGAAGATCCATCCCAAAAATATATATAAAAACTGACAGTCAGTCACTCAGTACTGGGTAGGGCCAATCCAGCCTAGAAGATCCATCCCCGGGAAAAAATATTTCGGACAAGATCCATGTCTAGGGAAGATCCATCTCTCAATATCAATCAACAGCGCTCACTCGGGGTGTGTGCAGACTCCGCAGGGGCTATTTCAGCCCAAGCGCTATCATAAATCAGTAAAACCCGCTACGGCGTGCAGCCCGATTTCATAAATGTCACTCATAATCAGGCCCTCGGCCTCACTCAGCCATCAATCTCTCCAGTCTCTCTCTCACGGGCTCACAATGCCATGAAACTAGCCCGAAATAATGATATGATGTATCAATGAATAGCAACAGAGACTAAGATATGATATGTAATGAATGAATATGACTGAGTACGAAATTTCAATAAAATCAATGAGTCAACAGCAAGAAGCGACCACTATGGGTTCCAATAGTATCAGCATATAGCCTATACATGATTTCTAGCATGATTGATAGCTCAATTACTTTATCACATGATGAAAACACGGATGTCAACAAGATAAATCCACTATACAGTTTCATGAAATAGACCAAGCCACAGTTCTCACGATGCACGCTCGCACGCCCGTCACTTGGCATGTGTGTCACCTCAACACCAATCATATAACATATAATTCGGCGCTTCGAACCCTCAAAGCCAAGTTTAGAAGTGTTACTTACCTCAAACCGAGCAAATCTCTACTCCAATACACCTTTGCCTCGCAAATCGGCCTTAGAATGACCCGAATCTAGCCACAAGCTGTACAATACAGTCAACACAAGCTAAAGGAAATCAATTCCACAAGAAAATGCGAAGTTATTAATCAAAATCAGAAATCGGCTCAAAGCCGGCCCCCCAAGCCTACGTCTAGAAATCCGACAAAAGTCACAAAATCCGAAAATCCATTCGACCACAAGTTCACCCATACAAAAATTACTCAAATCCGATACCGAAATCCCAATCAAAACCTTAAAATCTAGCCTAAGGACTTTTCTCCATTTTCCCCACAGTTTCCACCCCAAATCACTAATTTAATGATGAAATCAAAGGCATAATTACTGAAATTAATCAAAACTAGGTAAGAATCACTTACCCCAAACACCCACGTGAAAATCTCTCCAAAAATCTCGTTCTACCGAGCTCAAAATTTAAAAATGAAGCCAAAATCGCGAGCACTTGCTTTAATAATCTACCCCAGTGTTCCGCTTCTGCAGAAACTTTACCGCTTTTACGCCTTCGCCCGCTTCTGTGGTTCCCTCCGCATCTGCATCTTCCGCTTCTGCGGACTCGCTTCTGTGAGCACCAAGCCGCTTTTGCAGACCAAGCTCATTTGCCCAGTTCCGCTTCTGCAGTCCTCCTGCCGCATCTACGGTCACGCAGATGTGGAATTGCCCCTCGCACCTGCGCGCCTCTCGCTTTTGCGCACCTCTCACCGCACCTGCGGCCACACAGGTGCGGAAATGACCTCGTACCTGCGACCTCTTCTCACTTCCTCTTGGCCGCTTCTACGGCTCCCTTCTAGCTTCTACGAGAACGCACCTGCGATCCCCACTCCGCAAGTGCAATTGCACCAGAAGCTGTTGAGCTTCAACAATTCCTTCAAACTTCAAATCAATCCGAGGCCCCCTGGACCTCAACCAAACATACCATCAAGTCCCAAAACATCATAACTAGTCGAGCCCTCAAATCACCTCAAACAACATCAAAAATACGAATCACACATAGATTCAAGCCTAATAAACTTTGAACTTCCAATATCTACAAACAATGTTGAAACCTATTAAATCATGTCCAATTGACCCCAAATTTTGCACACAAGTCACAAATGACACCACGGACTCACTCCAACTCCCGGAATCCCAATCCGACCTTGATATTAAAAAGTCCACTCCCGATCAAACTTTCCAAATTTCCAACTTTCGTTATTTAAAGCCTAATTCAACTACGGACCTCCAAATCACAATCCGGACACGCTCCTAAGTCCAAAATCACCCAACGAAGCTAACTGAACCATCAAAACTCCATTTTGGAGTCATTTACTCATAAGTCAACATGCGGTCAACATTTTCAACTTAAGCTTCCAACATTGAGACTAAGTGTCTCATTTCATTCTGAAATCACTCCGGACCCGAAACGACTAACCCGACAAGTCACATAACAGCTATAAAATATAAAATAAGAAGTAAACAGGGGAACGGTACTACAACTCTCGAAACGACCAGCTGGGTCATTACACTATGTCTCCTCTCAAACAAACGTTCGTCCTCGAACGGGTCTAGAAACGTACCTGGAGTCTCAAATAAGTGAGAATATCTGCTCCGCATCTCCCGCTCGGTGTCCCAAGTAGCCTCCACAACTGGATGACCTCTCCACTACACCTTCACTGAAACTATATCCTTTGACCTCAACTTTCGAACCTGCCGATCCAAAATAGCGACCGGCTCCACATCATAAGTCAAATCACCATCCAACTGAACCGTACTGAAATCCAAAACATGAGACGGATCGCCGACATACTTTCGGAGCATAGAAACATGAAATACTGGATATACACTCAACAAACTAGGTGGCAAGGCAAAGCTTATAAGCCACCTCCTCAATCCTCTGAAGTACCTCGAACGTCCCAATATGCCGAGGGCTCAACTTGGCCTTCTTTTCGGACCTCATAACACCCTTCATGGGTGAGACGTTGAGCAGAACCTTCTCCCCAACCATGTAAGCAACATCACGGACCTTTCTGTCGACATAACTCTTCTGTCTAGACTGCATCGCGCGAAGCCGCTCCTGAATCAATTTAACCTTGTCCAAAGCATCCTGAACCAAGTCAGTACCCAATACCCTAGCCTCACCTGGCTCAAACCAACCCACTAGAGATCTACACCGTCTCCCATACAAGGCCTCATACAGAGCCATCTGAATGCTTGACTGGTAGCTATTGTTGTAGGCAAACTCTGCGAGTGGCAGAAACTGATCCCAAAAACCCCCAAAATCAATGACACAAGCGCGTAGCATGTCCTCCAATATTAAATAGTGCGCTTAGACTATCCGTCCGTCTAAGGGTGAAATCTTGTGCTCAACTCAACCTTGGTACCCAACTCTCGTTGCACGGCTCTCCAAAACTGCGATGTAAACTGCGTATGTTGATTTGAAATGATGGACACTGGCATACCATGAAGGCGAACAATCTCTCGAATGTAAATCTCAGCCAACCGCTCTGAAGAATAAGTAGTACCAACTGGAATGAAGTACGCGGACTTGGTCAGCCAATCCACAATCACCCAAATAGCATCGAACTTCCTCAAAGTCCGTGGGAGCCCAACTACAAAATCTGTGATGATCTGCTCCTATTTCCATTCTGGAATCTCTATCCTCTGAAGCAATCCGCCCGGTCTCTGATGTTCGTACTTTACCTGCTAACAGTTGAGGCACCAAGCTACAAACCCCACTATATCCTTCTTCATTCTTCTCTACCAATAATGCTGCCTCAAGTCCTGATACATCTTCGTGGCACCCGGATGGATGGAATACCGTAACTGTGGGCCTCCTCAAGAATCAACTCACGTAGCCCATCCACATTAGGCACACAAATCCGACCCTGCATCCTTAATACCCCATTATCTACAATAGTAACATCTCTGGCATCGCCGTACTGAACCGTGTCCTTAAGGACAAGCAAATAGGGATCATCATACTGCCGCTCTCTAATGCGATCATATAAGGAAGACTGAGATACCACAAAAGCTAGAACCCGACTGGGCTCCGAAACATCTAATCTCACGAACTAGTTGGCCAAGGCCTGAACATCAACTGCAAGAGGTCTCTCACCAACAAGAATAAAAGCAAGGCTACCCATACACACTGCCTTTCTACTTAAGGTCGGCCACCACATTAGCCTTTCCTGGATGATATAGAATAGTGATATCATAGTCCTGTAGCAGCTCCAACCATCTTCGCTGCCTCAAATTTATATCCTTTTGTTTGAACAAGTGCTGGAGACTCCGGTAATCTATAAACACCTCAATGGACACACAGTAGAGATAATGCCTCCAAATCTTCAATGCATGAACGATGGCAGCTAACTCCAAATCATGAACAGGGTAGTTCTTCTCATGGGGTTTCAACTGGCATGAAACATAAGCAATCACTCTACTCTCCTGCATCAAAGCACACCAATACCGATCCTAGAAGCATCACAATGTACTGTATAAGAGCCTGAAGCTGAAGGTAGCACTAGCACTGGAGCTGTAGTCAAGGTAGTCTTGAGCTTCTGAAAGCTCTCCTCACACTCATCCGACCACCTGAAAATATCACCCTGCTGGATGAACTTGGTCATAGGCGATGCAATAGAAGAGAAACCCTCTACGAAGCGACAATAATAACCGGCCAAAACTGAGAAAGCTCCGAATCTCCATAGGTAAGGACGGTTTGGGCTAACTCTGAACCGCCTCTATCTTCTTCGGATCCACCTGAATCCCCTCACTAAACACCACGTGCCCCAGTAACGCCATTGAACCAAGCTAAAACGCATATTTGGAGAACTTAGCATAAAGTTTCTCCTCTCTCAACCACTGCAACACAATCCTCAAATTCTGGGCATGCTCCTCCTGGCTACGAGAGAACACCAGGATATCATCAATGAACACTATGAAAAACGAGTCGAGATAAGACTGGAATACACTGTTCATCAGATGCATGAACGCTGCAGGGGCGTTGGTCAGCCCAAAATACATCACGAGGAACTCATAATGACCATAATGGATCCTGAATGTTGTCTTCAGAATGTTCGAGTCCGAAATCTTCAACTGGTGATACCCAGACCTCAAATCAATCTTGGAGAACACCCTCGCTCCCTGAAGCTGGTTAAATAGATCATCGATGCGCGGCAATGGATATTTGTTCTTGATTGTGACTTTGTTCAGCTGCCTATAATCAATGCACGTCCTCATAGTACCATCCTTCTTCTTAACAAACAGAACCGGTGCACCCCAAGGTAACACACAAGGCCTAATAAACCCCTTATCAAGGAGTTTTTGAAGTTGCTCCTTCAATTCCTTCAACTCAGCTAGTGCCATACGATACAGTGGAATAAAAATGGGCTGAGTGCCCGGCACCAAGTCAATACCAAAATCAATATCCCTGTCGGGCAGCATGCCTGACAAGTCTGCAGGAAACATATCCAATAAATCTTGCACCACCGGAAAAGAATCAATAGTAGGGGTATCAGCACCAACATCCCTCACAAAGGCCAAATAAGATAAACAACCCTTCCCAACCATCCGGCCTTCAAATATGAGATCACTCTACTGGGAACATAGTCTAGAGAAAACTCTCCACATAATCGTTAGCAACCCCAGCATCACCAACGTCACGATCTTAGCGTGACAATCCAGAACAACATGACATGGAGACAACCAATCCATACCCAAGATCACGTCGAGGTCAACCATACCGAGCAGCACGAGATCAACTCTAGTCTCCAATCCCCTAATAGTCACTACACACGACCGATATGCGCGGTCCACAATAATAGTATCGTCCACTAGCATAGATACATGAACAGATGGAACTAAGGACTCACGGGGCATATCCAGATAATGAGCAAAATACGATGATACATACGAATAAGTGAAATCAGGGTCAAATAGTACAGAGGCATCCTTGATGCATATCAAGACAATACCTGTGATCACTGCATCGGAAGCAACAGTATCGGGCCTAGAAGGAATAGCATAGAATCAGGCCTGGCCTCCACCTGATCGTCCTCCCCCTCTTGGGCAACCCCTAGCTGATTGTGCCCCACCCCGAGCTAGCTAGACGGGTGATGAAGAAACCGGTGCTAAAATCGTAGTCTGACTCCTCTGCTGAGCTGGACCTCCCGAAAGGCGGGGACAATGCCTCTTGAGGTAATCCAAATCTCCACACTCAAAAACAACCTCTCCACGTGAATGGTGATGAGTATTGAGATGGACCCCAAGAACCAGAATAACTACCAGAAGGACCCGGCGCAGATGAACCCTGGGCTGATAGTGCACGAGACGAACTCTGAGCTGAAAGGGCACTGAGAAATGAGTGACCTTGATGAGCACTATATGAACCATGGTTGTATGATGCTGATGTGCCGGGTAATTTTGGCACATTTTGATACTACTTGCTTAGAGTTTAACTTGTTTTATGTGCAAATTCTACCGATACTTATGTAATTTTAGTGTATTTGCAGAACATCGAGTGTAAGGACCCAAAAGCACGGAAAAGAACTAAAAAGGCCAACTAAAGACAAGAAAAGACTTAAACAGCATCGCAGATGTGAGTATGCGATCGCAAACAGCGAATGCGGACCGCATAGCTCACAAGCAAACCGCAAACAAGGACAAAACTCTAGGCACTCCTTCATGTCGAGAATGCGGTCGCATATGCGACCGCAAAACAAGAATGCGAATCGCAAATGCATTGTGAAATCGCAAACGCAAGCAGAGTTTCTGGGTGAAAATCAGGGTGAAGAATGCAATCGCATAATCGATATGCGAACCGCAATTACAGTATGCGACGAAGGCAAATCCTGGGGTTAGAAATGTGACGGAGGAAGAAGATTTGCGAATCACATTTCTGGTTTGCGACAGAAATGTGGTCCGCATTATTATACCAGGGGCAAATTAGTTCGGATTTCGCCTCGGGTTTTGGGCCTTTATAAATAGGTTTAATAGGGTTTTGTGAGGGATATCTTGTCATAATTGAGAGTACAAAGTACCGACAATTAGCTAGTTTGAATTCTTGAAAGGTTTTGGGATCAATTACTTTCTATTTTGTAAGATTATGACAATTACTATTCTTTCTTATTCAATGTTCAGCATGAGTAGCTAAATTTAAACGCTAAGGTTGTGAACCCTAGATGGGCACAATACTATTGAGATTTTGATATTGAATTTGATTTCAACGGATGATTGATATTTATTTACTTCTTATTCTTCAACAATTGCTAATGGTTGCAAACATTAACGAACGCCAATTAATTCTATCTTTGCTTGGGAAAGTGGGATAGAATTTGGTAGAAGTAAATAACAAAGACTCAAGGCTTTAAACCTTGTTTAATAAAATTGCTTAGGAATAAGTGGGTTTTAATTTGGTATTAATTGATTGTTTTTAATTACAACTCTTTTGTATTTGGAAAAATCATAAAGAGGATATGTTATCCAACTATTGGAAAATATTGGGTAGTAAATTAGGCATCAATTGCATATCAAGAAAGTTTTCCGTTGGAAATATTCAATATTAATATCAATAGCATTGTACTACATAAAGGGGAACACAACCTTGGTTTCTTTAATTCATATTATTTACATTCACAATATTGCAATCAGTTTTCGTTTACACTTAAGTTCAATATTCCTTTTTATTACAACTACTTGATATAATTACGACTTAGTCGAGTATTACACTAATTAGATAAACGTTTCACACCTGTTCCCTGTGGGATTCGACCCCAACCTTGTTGGGTTATTATATTTGACACCGACCGCTTACACTATTCTTAAGGTGTAATTTGAGCGTATTAAATTTTGGCGCCGTTGCCGGGGAATATGGTTCTGAGATTACTAATTAGTGTATACTTTACTTTACATCTAATTCTACTCTATTACACGTTGTTTGTTGTGTTTGGTGTAGACAGGGAGATATGTCAGACCATGAAGATGATGTGGAGATACAGGAGGAAGGAAATCCTTTTGCTGACATTGAGGAGTATATTGAGGATACAAACGCTATTGTACCTCCTGCTATCGGTGCCACTACTTTTAAGGTGGAACATGGATTAATTCTGATGTTGAAAGCGGAGGGATTTTTCAGAAATTCCACTGATGACGATCCAACACAGCACCTCAGAAATTTCTTGGGTGTTTGTGCGATGCACAAGCAGAATCATGTCTCCGACGATGCACTGAGGTTGAGATGCTTTAAGTATTCTTTAGCTGGGGATGCGAGGAAATGGCTTCAGAATCTTCCTCCGAATTCTATACGTTCATGGCCTGAACTTGTCCGAGCGTTCTTGTCAAAATGGTTTCCACAAAGCAAGAAGTCCGAGCTCAGGGACAAGATCTTCTTCTTTAAGCAACTACCTGGCGAACAGTTACATGAAGCGTGGGATTGCTTCAAATTATACTTGGTGAGGTCTCCAAACCATGGTTTTCCAGATTCCATCTTACTGGAAAAAATTTTCATGGGTTTG
>MCJB01018140.1:2674-12864 GCA_002018475.1 Nicotiana obtusifolia | reverse complement strand
TCTTATTTTCCAGGAGATTGGCATCCGGGCAACGTAGCGTGCCACATCACTTCCCTTTCCGAGTTTGATCACAACCCTTTGCCAAGAGGTGAATGTTCCTTTCTTGCCACAAGCTGACAAACTCGGATGGTCAACGGGGATATCGATATCACTCGTATCAGTGATTCTGCTGCCCCAACGGAGACCCCAATCCAGGACATTGACTCCCAAAATCTCCTATCTCCCCAAGATCCAGAAGCCTCCGCTGCTGCTACAGAGACTGCACCCCTATCCACGACGGGTCCATCTTCTTCAACAATGCCAGCCCTTTCAAGACTTGGTCTAATTGCACATCACGCCAATGCCAAAGTGGACCAACTTTTGAAAACCCTGCCCCACCTGATCAAACAGGCCCTGACTCCTATTCAAACGTCAATGACCGCTCTCCAGCAACAACAAATATTGTTTAGAGATCGGTTGCACAAACTTGAGTCTAGGGTTGAACAGATTGAAAGAGGTGAGGCTAGGGGTTTACCCCAGCTGAGGGAGGAAGTAAAATCCATGAAGACCGAACTCTAGAAAATGCAAAATTTGGAGTTCGACATAGCATCTCTCCTCCCCAAAGAGGGTAATCAGAGTGCAGACATTGCTGCACCAGACTTGGGCTTGGACTTCGCTGCTCTAATGGCAGACATTGCACCTTCATTTGCCAAAGTGTCTCATCCTCCAGCTCCCCCGGTACCAGTAGATGTTACTGATGACGAGACATCAGGGCAGTCATCAGAGTTAGAAGGGGAGGAGTCAGAGGATGCAAGTTCATGGTCCGATGAGGCTGATGACCCTAAGGAGAAGGGCAAAGCAATTGCGGTGCCAACAGTGGAGGAAGAAGAGCACGCAGACATTGAGAGGGCCATACAGCACTCGCTAGCAGATGTGGCCGCCCTTGCAGACTCATCGGCCACACAGCCACCAGTGGGCGAAGCTAGCAGCTCAGCAGCCCCACCACTTCCTCCAGTTCAGTCTCATAGCCCTCCTGCAGCTCCAGAGGATTCATAGGCTACCGAATCTCTTCGCGCAAATGCGCCCCAGGGAGCCCCTTGCACTCTATCTTCTTTTCTTATGCATTGGGGACAATGCATGATTTCGGTTGGGGGTGGTAGCCTTATTTGTGTATTTGATCTATTTTCTGGCATGTTTAGTGACATTGATAACTGTAAAATATGTAGTAATGATTAATGATTTATGTATATATGCTGTTGTAGTTAAATAGTTAGTGAAATGACGTTTGTCAATAAAATCCCCTTGTTTTTTCTTTGCCGGATTCTTTTTCAAGGGAGTAATAGTAGAACCGGGTTTATTAAAATGAGATATATTGACTGGGATGGTGAAATTGTTTAGTACCAAGTATGTAAATGTGTGTGTAGATTATACCCTTGTTAACAAATCAACTATGTGAACTGGAGGCTCACTCTGTAACTCTAGGTCCACCTAGAGTCGTGTATGTATACATGAGGAAAGCCTCGAGTGAACAAATGTTAACTCTAAAGCTGTAAACTATGTTAACCGAACAGTTTGTGTGCCAATGTGTGTGAGCTCTTTGTTTGAATATTTCTTGTGCTGCTTCTGCCATCTAGAACTTGCCCGGTTGGTTTTTCGACGCTTATTATAAGTGCACTGAGTTGGAGAAAGGATCTTAGGCATTCTTTGTTTATGGATGAAACCTTTTTAGCCTCTTTTAGCCTACCCATTATAAATAATATCACTAGTTCCCCATTTGAGCCTTTTAGCCTTTTCCTTGGCCTCCTCGTTACAAACCTTTCTCGTTCGTAAAACAATGACCTCTTTTGAACCCGTTCCTCCTTGAACATTGAGAACAGGGCTAAAAGCCTAAGTTGGGGGTGTGGGTCAAAATGGAAATGGATAAGGCTGTGAAGTGAGGGTGAGAGCCTGCTAATGTGAATTTATGAAAGCTCCAAAGAAAAAAAAATGAGAGAAAGAAAGAGAAAAGAAAAAGAAAAGAAAAAGAAAATAGTAATGTATTTACAATAATGGTGCTCTGAAATAGATTTGAGAGGTATTTAAGGTGGGCTCACTTTGGGAACTAAATGCCAGTGAGGCTATGGGGTTGAAAAGAAGCGAAATGTTAAAAGAAAGAAGAATGTAATTAGTGTTCAAGGAGGATGTAGTCACTCATATCTAAATATATATCCTATCCTTCCTTAAACCTACATTACAAGCTTACAAAGTCCTTATGTGATCTCTAACTGAGTGTTCTTAGAAGCAGGTGACGAATTAAAATAAGGGCAAGCATATGGTATGGCATGTGGTGACACTTGAAATTTTATTCTGAGAGTGAGTATATTTGCATCTAAGTCCCTTTGTAGTGTTATGATAAATATTGTGAGAGTGGGACTTTCTTTCCAGTGAGGGCACATAAACTGCTAGGTTGATAGAAAGTTGAGTTTTGAGTAAAGCATAAGTGCATTCAGCTGAAGGTAGCCTTTAGTTACTTTGTTGAGGCTCAAAGTTCATAAGCTGATTGGTTGTCCTTGAATATATTGATGATTCAAGGAGGGTAAAGTATTCAAAGAGATATACTTGAGATACAAACAACAAACACCGTCCATAGTCAGTATTGTTTCATGTTTAATAAGTAGAGGCTAGACTAGGATAGTATCGTTTTAGTTGCTTGAGGACAAGCAAGAGTTTAAGTTGGGGGTATTGATGTGGCGGGTAATTTCGGCACATTTTGATACTACTTGCTTAGAGTTCAACTTGTTTTATGTGAAAATTCTACCGATACTTATGTAATTTTAGTGTATTTGCAGAACATCAAGTGGAAGGACCCAAAAGCACGGAAAAGAGCTAAAAAGGCCAACTAAAGACAAGAAAAGACTTAAACAGCATCGCAGATGTGAGTATGCGATCGCAAACAGCGAATGCGGACCGCATAGCTCACAAGCAAATCGCAAACAAGGACAGAACTCTGGGCACTCCTTCATGTCGAGAATGTGGTCGATGAGGCTATCAATGAACCTCCTAATCCTCTCCCTATCAGTGGGAACCAACCAAACTGCATGATGGGCCAACTCAGAAAACCTCATCTCGTACTGTGTCACAGACATGCCATCTTGACGCAGCTGCTTAAACTGTCTACACAGCTCCTCTCTGCGAGACTGCGGCACGAACTTCTCCAAGAAGAGAACGGAGAACTCCTGCCATGTAAGTGGTGCTGCACCGACCGGCCTGCGCCTCTCATAAGCCTCTCACCATCTGAAGGCAGCCCCAATGAACTGAAAAGTAGTGAATGAGACCCCACTGGTCTCCAGAATACCAACCGTGCAAAGCATCTGCTGGCACTTATCCAAGAAATCCTAGGCATCCTCCGACTCTTCCCTATTGAAAGATGAAGGCTGGAGCCTCCCAAACCTCTCTAGTCTTCACTACTCATCATCAACCATAACGGGGACCACATGGGCCTGAGCAGCTGCAACCGGCTGGGCTGGTAATGCCCTCGGTGTCTGACGTCCCTGCATCACCTTCTTTGGTGTACAGGCGGCAGGAGTCTGAGCACCTCTCCCTTCCTGAGAAGTAGCTACTGCGGTCGAAACTGAGACCACCTGAGCAAGGCTGGTGCACACAGTCAAAATCTGAGCCAGAGCCTCCTGAAGGCCTAGAATCACAGCTGCCCCTATGGCTCATCCATAACTAGAACCTGCTCCTGAACTAGGGCAACTAGCGGATCTGCAGGTGCTGCCCTAGCTGTTGTACGAGCTGCAACTCAGCCCCTACCGTGACCTCGGCCTCTCGCGGTCCTAGCTGGAGGTACTGGTGGATGTATCTCAGTAGCACGTGTCCTTACCATCTATGAGAGAATAGGATAACAGAAGTTTAGTTACCGGAATTAACAAATCTGCACGACAAGAATAGAAAAACATAGTTTTCCTAAGGGTTCGACAGCCTCTCGAAGATAAGTACATACGTCTCCGTACCGACCTGCAAGACTCTACTAAACCTGCTCATGACTTGTTAGACCTATGTAACCTAGGCTCTGATACCAACTTGTCACGACCCAAAACAAAACCATCGTGATGGAGCCTATCATGGAACTAGGTAAGTCAACTACTCAACCATTTCAACACAACAAAAGCTTTGAAAAACATGGAAGCAGTTAAATTTAAGGTAAACCTCTTAAAAACAGAATAAAATTTGCAACTCAATACAAATCTCTCCCAAAATCAGGGTGTCACCAAGTACATGAGCATCTATACGGGGATATAGTCTAATACAACGTCTAGGGAATAAGAAATGAAATATAAATGAAGATAATGAAGGAGAGTCAAGGTCTGCGAATGCCATGCAGCTACCTCGATAGTCTCGAAGATCCCGACTCCACAACTCAACAGCCGCCGTGACCGGAAGCACTTGGACCTGCACACGAGATGCAGGGTGTAGTATGAGTAAAACCAACTCAATAAGTAACAAATCTAACGTTTGGACTGAAAGTAGTGAAGGACTCAGCTGGTACAGCTCAATATAAAATAACAGTGCAGAAACATAGACACGCTTTCAAATTCAATACTTAAACTCAATACCAGTAAGATAGATCAATTCTGAACGATTTGAAGAATATAACTTATCTACTTCTCCATGCCAATGACATGTTGTATGTGATGCACCATGCCGAAATCCTTGTATGCTCACTCTCTCGAAATGCTCAATCACTCAATACTTTATATGGCCAATCCGGCCCAGGGAAGATCCATCCAAGAAAAATATACATCAACTGATAGTCAGTTACTCAGTACTAGGTAGGGCCAATCCAGCCCATGGGGAAGATCCATCCCCAGGTATAAATACTTCAGACAAGATCCATGTCCAGGGAAGATCCATCCCTCAATATCAATCAACAGTGCTCATGGGGTATGTCCAGACTCCGGAGGGGTTCCTTCATCCCAAGCGCTATCATAAATATGTAAAACCCATTGCAGCGTGCAGCCCAATCCCATAAATGTCACTCATAATCAGGCCCTTGGCCTTACTCAGTCATCAATCTCTCCAATCTCTCTTTCACAGGCTCACAATGCCATGAAACTAGCCCGAAATAATGATATGATGTATCAAGGAATAGCAACACAGACTGAGATATGATATGCAATGAATAAATATGGCTGAGTACGAAATTTCAATGAAATCAATGAGTCAACAGCAAGAAACGACCACTATGGGTCCCAACAGTATCAGTACATAGCTAGACATGATCTCTAGAGTGATTGACAGCTCAATTACTTTATCACGTAATGAAAACATGGATATCAACAAGATAAATCCACTATACAGTTTTGTGGAATCGACCAAGTCACAGTTCTCACGGTGCACACCTGCACGCCCGTCACTTGGCATGTGCGTCTCCTCAACACCAATCATATAGCACATAATTCGGGTCTTCGAACCCTCAGAGCCAAGTTTAGAAGTGTTACTTATCTCAATCCGAGCAAATCTCTACTCCAATACACCTTTGCCTCACAAATCGGCCTCCAAATGACCCGAATCTAGCCACAAGCAGTATAATACAGTCAACACGGGCTAAAGGAAATCAATTCCACAAGAAAATGCGAAGTTATTAATCAAAATCAAAAATCGGCTCAAAGCCGGCCCCCAGGCCCACGTCTCGAAATCCGACAGAAGTCACAAAATTTGAACACCCATTAAACTATGAGTTCACCCATACCACAATTACTCAAACCCGATACCGAAATCCCAATCAAAACCTTAAAATCTAGCCTAAGGACTTTTTTCATTTTTCCCAAAGGACCCCAAATCACTAATTTAATGATGAAATCAAAGACATAATCACGAAAATTAATCAAAACTAGGTAAGAATCACTTCCCGAACACCCACGTGAAAATCTCTCTAAAAATCGCCTTCCACCGAGCTCAAAATGTAAAAATGAAGCCAAAATCGCGAACCCTTGTTTTAATAATCTGCCCAGGTTTTCCGCTTCTGCGAAAACTTAATCGTTTCGCCCGCTCCTGCGGTTCCCTCTGCACCTGCGGCCCAATCTTTCGCTTCTGCGAACTCGCTTCTACGAGCACCAAGCCGCTTCTGCGGACCAAGCCTATCTGCCCATTTCCGCTTCTGCGATCCTCCTGCCGCCGTGGTCATGCAGATGCGAAATTGCCCCTCGCACCTGCGCGCCTCTCGCTTTTGCGTACCTCTTACCACACTTGTAGCCACGCAGGTGGGAAAATGACCTCACACATGCGACCTCTGCTCACTTCCTCTTGGCCGCTTATATGGCTCCCTTCTTGCTTCTGCGAGAATGCACCTACGAATCCCCACTCCGTAGGTGCGATTGCACCAGAAGCTGGTGAGCTTCAGCAATTCCTTCAAATTTCAAATCGATCTGATAACCATCTGAAATCAACCCGAGGCCCCCGGGACCTCAACCAAACATACCATTAAGTCCCAAAACATTATACGAACCTAGTCGAGCCCTCTAATCACCTCAAACAACATCAAAAATACGAATGGCACATAGATTCAAGCGTAATGAACTTTAAACTTCTAATATCTACAAATGACGCTTAAACATATGAAATCATGTCCGATTGACCCCAAAATTTGCACACAAGTCAAAAATGACACCACGGACTCACTCCAACTCCTGGAATCCCAATTTGACCCTAATATCAAAAAGTTCACTTCCAGTCAAACTTTTCAAATTTCCAACCTTCGCCATTTTAAGCCTAATTCAACTACGAACCTCCAAATCACAATCCGGACACGCTCGTAAGTCCAAAATCACCCAACGGAGCTAACGGAACCATCAAAACCCCATTCCGGAGTCATTTACTTATAAGTCAACATCCAGTCAACCTTTTCAACTTAAACTTCCAACATTGAGACTAAGTGTCTCATTTCATTCTGAAATTACTCCAGACCCGAACCGACTACCCTGGCAAGTCACATAACAGCTATAAAGTATAAAATAAGTAGTAAATGGGGGAATGGGGCTATAACTCTCGAAAGACCGGTCGGGTCATTACAGTATGTCTCCTTTTGAATGTGTTTATGGTTTCAATCCTTTAACTCCTTTGGATCTTACTCATTTATCTCAAGATATTGTTTTGAGTTTAGATGCCAAGACAAGAGACGAAGACATGAAGAACACTTATGAGAATGCTAGGAAACAACTTAAAAAGATGAACCAAAAAGCAGCTACCAAAGCCAACAAAGGAAGAAAGAAAATGGTGTTTGAACCCGGAGAATGGGTGTGGGTGCATTTTAGGAAGGAAAGGTTTCCTCACAAGAGAAAGAACAAGTTGCTACCAACAGAAGATGGGTCTTTTCAAATTCTTGAAAGAATTAATGAAAATGCTTATAAAGTTGATCTTCCTAATGATTTTCAAATGCATGATATTTTCAATGTTAGTGACTTGTCTCGTTTTGATGTAAGATATGTTACAAATTCAAGGATAATTTTTTTTCAAGAAGGGGAAGATGATCACATTATATGCCTATGCCTTCAAGACCGTTCATTAGGAGTCAAGCCAAGTACCTTCAAATTATTGGGATGCATTTGATGAAGTTGGAAGATTTGAATGACCTTTTGGAAAAGCCTAATAGAGTCTACAATTTCATCCAAATGGTATTCAAGGATGATGGCCCAAATTCATATGAAGAGGCCCAATTACAAGTGGAGAGCCCAAGCACCTAAGGGTTTTTTTTAGTCATTATGTAGAACTTAGTATAAATAGAAAATATTAGGTCATCTTTCATTTTCTTAGAACATATTGCATATTGCTATGTATTTTGTGAGCTTGAAGGTCGACTTGTGATTGCCTTTGAACTAGCCGTAGAATTTGCAAGCGGTTTGTCTTCCTCTTGAGGATTCTATTGTGTAGGTGCTTTTGTTGATTGTATTAGGGGTAATTAGAATTTAATTCTAGTTATTGCTAATATCTCATCAATATTTGTATCTTGCTTTTCTTTCTTTATTTGTTTTTTCAAGTCTCACTTCTTGTTCGTGCATTTTGGTTGTTATCATATCGTCAAGGAATTAGTTTAATCTAATTTTCCTCAATGTAATGGTTTAGTTTTCTTGTATGTCTATAATTAGTCCTCATTTAAATTTGGACTTTTAAAGTCGGATTGGTTTTAATTCAAATTTAAATGCATATATATTATAAAAATATATTTATTCATTTTTTTACAAAAAATACGGAGCTTGTGTTTTCTTTCTAAAAAGGAGATTTTTATGAATTTTTTATTTTGTTGCATCAATTATTTTACTCTCATAAAGTATATTTATAAACGATTTTTCTGCCCATTTAACCTTAGATTTCTTTTTACTATTTCTTTTTTCACATATTAATGGCAAGTGCTTAATCTAACTTATATTTTACACTAATTTTGTACACTTAAATTTGGATCTTTGAAATCTTTTAGCTTTCATAAAAGGAAAAGAAAATTAAAAGTAGAAAAAATATTTTAAATGGATGTAATTTTAAAACTCTACTTCCAATAAGAAGTCTACCAACAAACAATTACTTTTTTCTTTTTTAAGTCTAAGCTAGCGTTTGGCCATAGATTTTCAAATTTGTTTTTAATAATCTGATTTGGGTGAAGTTTGGTTTGAAGATGAAAATCTGTTTGGACATGATTTTTTAAAACATACTTCACTTTTTATTTTTTGACAAAACATGAAATATGACTTATATTCATAAGTTTTAAAAACTATCAGAAATACCCAACAACTCTGAAGAAAATTCATACAAAACAAGCGAAATAAATCTAAATTGAATCCTACTACTTGCATGTTGGCTTAGATCTAAATTTCATTGAATTGTATTTTTTTTTTAAGTCTAAATCTCATTAATGTATTTTAATTTCATTAATAGCACTTGTAAGTGTAATTTCACTAGTTAAATAATACTATTACTTTGGTTTGGCTTGTAAAATAATTGGTAAACGATTTATATAGGGTGGACAATGTGTCTAAAAAAATTGATAAATACGTATGAAAAGAAGCAGCCATTATGCATGGGTTTTCGTATTATTTTTAGATCTTCGACAACGTTAATAACCACTTGCTATTAATATGTAAATTTTTATATGTTACGTAGTTCAAACAAGAAAATAATTATATAAGGTAAAATCTTAATCGATTTTAAAGTTCAAAATATTAGAATTTTCTACATAAATCAAATAAAGAAAGAATTAATAAGTATAATTTTAGTTGATTTTAAAGTCCTAAATTTAAGGAAAGCTACTTAACTTACTTCCAATATAAAATATTTTTAGAAGGGTAAAAAAGGTGAACGACATTTCGCTAAGGACCTTCGTGCTTTTAATATAGTATAGATAGATAGATTGGAGGATCAACCAGTTTTGTGGCTCTTTACAAACTTAGTTTTAGAGCTTGTTTGAACATAAGAAATTTTTTACTTTTTTTCGAAAAATTTTTACTTTTTTTCGAAATTAGTGTTTTGTCATAAACTTTTCAATTTTCACTTGAAGATGCGTTTTGAAATTTTTCGAAAATTTAAAAAACTCCAAAAAGCTGTTTTTCAAAATTTTCACTTAGATCACTCCACAAAACTTCAAAAACAACCCAAAATTATATTCATGTCCAAGCACAACTCTAATTTTCAAATACCATTTTCATTTGAAAATTTTTTTCACTTTTTTTGAAATTTTACAATTCTTGTGTCCAAATCGCCACTTAGTTTTATGACCCTACCTCTTTTTTCTTATACATGGGAGATTTACTTTTACACGTAAGCGATCTGTCTTTTTTAAAGAAGATATCTAAAAGATTATTTTCTTAATAGCTGCCTACCTAACCGCTTAAACTAAAAATAGTCGTAGATGTATAATATATGCATAATTTATGTAATATATTATGTATAATTATGTATAATGAATGTATAAATTATATATGGCTAGAAGAAATAAACTATGAATATAACCAGCTATTTGTGTAAAGATCCCAGTAAACAAAGGAGAAAAAAGAAATTAAGTGGGAATTGATTACGGCTCCTTTAGGTAAACTCTCAATGTTTAATCAAGTTCACCATTTAACTTCTTTGGAGCATAGGTGCCAACAGATAATATTAGATCAATTTTAAAAAATATGAACATCAAATATCTAATTTTGCATAAAGACAACAAGTTCACGTGCCCATATATTAGCGTATAAATCCCC
>MCJB01018130.1:127208-153937 GCA_002018475.1 Nicotiana obtusifolia | reverse complement strand
GGGGGGGGGGGGAGGGGAGGAGGAAGGGTTATTAAAGACCACATGAAATTTAAGGAGAAACTAAACAAAAGTTGTCAAGTTCAGGGGGAGTCACGAACTACTCTGCCAAAATGAAAAGACAAGTAATTCGATATGAAGTAGCTTATGGAACCTCTGAATGAGAACTAGCTTTGGACTATGTTAAAATACGCATCAGAGCATCACCATTTGCATTCTTTTTATTATTTATAGTTGTTCAAAAGAAGAAGAAATTTTAATCCTGATGAATAGACACTGCGAATCATTAAGCAAGTGAGAGTGCTAAGGGAAAAATAAATACGTGGATTAGCAGTAAGCAATGTTATTTCAATACTAATTCCTTTCCCAGAGTATGGTTCTTTATGTAGTAGACCTTGTAAACCTATATATTTTAAGTCGTTTGATAATGAATATTCTACTTTAATGAATTTTGCTATAGTTTGCCAAATTTATGTTAGGGGTTTTTAAAAGCTGTACGTTTTGAAATTTCAGGGGACTAAACATCCGTCATCCAGGACTGCTGCAGCAGTATCAGCTTGGGCTCTCCTCCTTTCAAACATTTATAGATGGAGTATTGATCACAAAAAGTGGAAAGGGTATACCACGAAAATTATTTAGTGTAGTTAGTAGAATTTCCGGTTGCTAGTATTCCTCTTAGTGTTTTAGGTATTTTTCTGATATGATGTATTTCACTTTGCTAACAGTGGTGAAGCTGATGCCTTCATTCATTGGCACAGATTGATCCCTTATCTTCTAAAACAGCTAGAGGAAAATGATGAACATGTTAATGCTGCTAGCATTGAAGCACTTGCTATAATTTTTGAAAATGGCAGTCTTGAGAAATTTTCAAATCAAGCAGAAGAATATGAAAATACAAAGAACATGAAAGATGACATAATGAAGCATGTGAAGAGAGCATGCAATGGCACCAAACAAGATGCTTCAAAAATTCTCGAGGTATACATATATCTTTTGTGGTAATAAATATCCATATTGTATTCTGTGTTCCAAAAGGCCCAACAATTCGATTGCAGGATGATTACAATAAGACGACCTCCCTCACCTTATGCGGAACAAGACTTACCTTTAGGACCTGGTCACAATTGAAACAGATTTCTTAGCCCTAACATCTTTGTTTCCTAACATATGTTACCGATTGCTATTCTTTTGGCTCACCTTTTCTTCTTAAAATTGGACTTCAATTACAGATAAGTTACATAAGAAGATTTTTAGGTTATGGTTTTATAAAAAACATGATGGTAAGTTTCGACATTTTTGTCTTTTATCTCCTTGAACACTAATTACATTTGTAATGCAGCTGATTATTTGTTTGATAACAGGAAAACGAACACCTCCACAACATATTTAACTTTGTACCAGCAACGAAAACTAGTGGCGTAGAACTGTATAAACCTGAATTTGAAAAGGTGAGCTTTTGTGAGTTCTCATTGTGTTTTGTGTTAAAATCACCCGTGATGTTCCTTTCCGTACCGATAGACTCTAGAGTGCAACTGATTTTCCATTTATCTACTTGATATTTGCACTCCTAAGATTATTATAATTCCATTCACTTCCTCCTGCTTTTAGTCATTTTGTTTCCTTTTCTTTTCGTGCTCCTAACTTAAACTCTTTAAGCAGTAATAACATCTTGCTTTATATTGCCCTTTTAAGGTGGTTGTTCGGGCATTCTTACTCGATGTAAGAAGAGAAACTTGCTCAAAGGTATGTAGTTACATGATTAAGTAATCTTTATTTGAACATTTATTTTACTGTTGTTTCATGACATAGGTTTTGATTTTGACGATGTAATTTCTGAAGCTATTCGTGTAATATTGAGTCGTCACTAAGATCTACATGTGTTTTCCTTTTCCTTGCAGAGGATGAATATGTCCCCTAGTTCTCTAGTGAGCAAGGGGAGGACTAAGTTGATGAACAAGTATAGGAGTCTTGCAGAGGTGTGTTTGTTGGTATTCAGTTTGTATGCTTTATTATACTCATATGCCACTTCGATTGGCTCATTTTGCGCTTTGTCATGTTTATATTGAGCAGGAGACTAAGCCCGGGCATTGCACTGCTGATGAAGATCTTGATTGAAATATTGTTTCAATTGGTGTAAATTCTTTGCCATGTTATTGAATTATAAAATTTTCAGGCATCATTTATTTATATCTTCACTGAAAGTGATTCCCTTTCTTCTTACTGTTTTATGATTAGTATACATGATCTTTCTTATTCAAGAGATGTTTAAATATATTCATTATCCAAAGCGGAACACAAAAGATAGAGAGTTAGAAGAAAAAGAAAAAAGAGGATGGAAAATAATTAAAGATATTGATTCCTAATTCCTAAATATTCATTTATACTTTGTAGTAAATATATAGAACATGAACAAAATAATTTGTGGAATTTCAAGACATTCCATTTCGTCTCACATACATCTTAGTCCAAGTCCTACTTACCGTTACTCTATCAACATAGTATAACAAGTATCCTCATCTCATAATCAAGTCACAAGTTTTTGTTCTATTATAGTATTTTATAATTGCAATTAGTATGTCTGCGTACAAGATTTGAATATATCTCAAGCCAACATTTTACAAAAATAAAAATAAAATAAAAAGTATTAGAAGTTCTCTATATGTTACAACCCGTAATTTCGTACGTTAGATTGCGTTGTAAGATAGTTTACATATAAGAGCCTAAGAACCCGGAAAATAGTTCAAAAAGTCAAGAAAAGAGCAAAGGGCTTCGCAAAGTTGGATATGCTACCGCAAAAGCCACATGCGGGCCGCATATCCAACACTGAAATCGCAGAACAAGGCAGAGTCTTAGGCTAGGACTAATGTCAGAAATGCGGTCGACCATACGATCGCATTTATGGTATGCGAACCGCATTTTGAACATAAGGTATCACAGACTGGAACAGAGTTCTGGGCATAAATCTATGTCAAGAATGCGGTCCAAGAAAGCAATCGCTTACATGCAAGCCGCAAAATCTGTCCTTCTGTGTCGCAGAGTGTAACAGATTTCCGAGCCACGGTTCGCGTCCAAAATGCGATCCGCATGTTGATTATGCGACGAGAATGCTACCGCAAACTTGTAGGCGTCAGACATGTGTGTCACTTATTTCCTGGCCTATAAAAGGGGGCCTAGACCAGTTTTTCTTCATTTTCTGAAACTCAAACCCAGTAAAGGACCACCTGCGACTCCTTCTCAAGTCCTACACAACTTTAACCAATTTCTTCTCCTTTCAAGTTCTAAATTGGAGAAAGAACATAGAAATTGAAGAATTGGAGAAAAGCCCTAGCTAATTTTCCCCTCTTTTAAGCCCCAATTGAGAGTAAGACCTAGAAGTTGAAGAACTAAGGAAAAGGGCTGAGATATCCAACATGCAAGGTAAGTTACTACTCTCTTCATGTATTCTTTCTCTTGGGAATTCATGGTATTCCATTATATGCATGTAAGAACTCATGGGATGGTGATTGGGAGCCATGAGTTCAAGTTAACTAGTGGTAATGGACTGGGTTATGATTGTTTTGGGTTGTTGTTAAGCTGCATGTGCTATTACTATTTTTGTAAAGTCTAGAGGAAGAAGGGTATGGAGGAACACCATATAGAATTGAGGTTGTGGTTAATGATAGCTATAACGCTTAGAGAGTAACAATTGAATTGTTCTTTAATTGTAGACTAAGGAATAAGGAATTGTAACTGTGGCGTAGCTTGAGAACTGGTGCAGTACATACCAGGTATGTAAGACCATTCCTTTCTTTCTTTTGCACGACTCCGTTTATACATGATACAATGAACGAGCCCCAAAGATACTCTATTCTTAGAAGATAGGAGTGCTTATGTTGTTTCCCCTCTTATGGGAGGATTGATATGTTATTATTTCTTCGACCTTACCTCACCATGATAGTATGATTCATACGAGTCCAGCATGCATTACCTATTTTTCTTTACCGCGCCGCGCTATAGTCGGCCGGGCAGGCACCTATTGTGCAAATATATATTTTACTCTATTTAGTCGCGCTATAGACGACAACTATTTTACTTTACCGCGCCGCGCCATAGTCGGCCGGGCAGGCAGCTATTATGCAACCACTGATAAGTTGGGTATGAAAATGAGGAGGCCCATAGAGGCGTATGTATATGATAATGATGAGGCCCACAGAGGCGTATATATGTATATGATGATTTTCAAAAGGATATATGTATATATATATGTATATGCATGTGCACGTCAGGCATGACATGGTTAGTCGCCCTCAAAGGCATGCAGATGGTACGGGTTGTATGTTTCTTATCCTGATGCTTATTATTGCTCTTACATTATGTTTCCTGTCTTACATACTCAGTACATTATCCGTACTGACGTCCTTTATTTGTGGACGCTGCATGTCGTGATGCAGGTCTGGGTAGACAGATAGACGAGGGTCCCCCACCACAGTAGGCTATCCAGTTCAGCGGATATTGGCGAGATCCATCCTTCGGACTTGCCGTAGTCTTGGTATGCATTTTGTAATAGGCATTATGGGCATGTCGAGGCCCTGTTCCGACACAGGTTGCATTATGTATGTTCTTGTAGAGGCTCATAGACAAGTGTTGAGGTCATGTATAAACAATAGACAGTAGGTTGACTCATGTACAGTTAGCAAGTGCCTTGTCGGCAAATGTATCTTTTGTTGCATAGTTTTTGTATGACGGCCGTGTCGGCCAGGTTATATTATATATGTATGTTCACGTCATGACATGGTATTTCTGTTGATATGTATGAGATGTATTGTTACCGGAAGGTCTGAGCTAATTATGATTATTGTTGTTATTTACACGGGCATTCATCGGCCTTATAGATAACCAAGGAAGTAAGATAGCAGGTACGCCGGAGCCCGTTGAGTAGGGTCCGGTGCTAGTTGCAGCCCTCCGGGTTGGGTCGTGATGATTATAGTATCAGAGCAGGTCGTGTCCTAGGGATTGTCTATGAGCCGTGTCTAGTAGAGTCCTGATTATGGGTGTGTAGTGCGCTACATTTATAATCAGGAGGCTGCCTGACATTTAGGAATGTTACCTTCTTTCTAAATCTAGATCGTGCGTAGAGCTGAGATGTAAGTATTCATTTCTAACATTCGCCTTGTTTTTCCTTCAGCGATGACTTTGACTAGAAAGCAAATGAGTAATAGACGGCTTGATACAGATGCGGGTGAGGGTACCAGCCAGGTGCCCCAAGCTAGGGAAGGCCAAAGTGAGCCTCAGAGTGAGATGCCTTTTCGGACCTCATCTACTCCTCCTTCCCCAGAGGATATCAGAAGCCACCCAGCATCTCCAGTTCCTTTATCTGGTACTACGGACCAGGAATTGCGAATTGCAGCACAATTGCTGACTAGCTTGGTAGCTTCTCAAACTCAGAGGCAGAACACCGATGCTACTGATGGACCGGTTAGTACGAGAGTTCGAGATTTTATTAATTTAGATCCTCCAGTGTTTACCGAATCTGATCCCAAGGAGGACCCGCAGACTTTTATTGATTAGAGACATCGCACACTAGGGGTTATGCATGCTAGTGATACGGAGGCAGTAGAATTGGCTTCTTATCGGTTGCGGGATCTAGCAGTTTTCTGGTATGATAGTTGGGAAAAATCCAGGGGTTCAAATGCTCCCCCTCCTGTGTGGAATGAATTTTCTGAGGCATTTCTTCGTCACTACCTGCCAGTTGAGGTACGACGAGCCAGAGCCGATAAATTCCTGAACCTTAAGCAAGGTAACATGAGTGTGCGGGAGTGCAGCATGCAGTTTGATTCTTTGGCAAGGTATGCTCCCCATATGGTGGCCGAGATGGGAGATAGGGTTCATTTGTTCGTGAACGGTTTGGGACCACATCTGATAAATGAGTACACGACAGCATCCTTGATAGAGGGTATGGATATTTCTCGTATTCAGGCTTATGCCCAGACATTAGAGGATCGTAAGCGCCAGCAAAGAGCAGACAGGGAGCAGGATAGGGGCCAGCATAAGAGGGCGAGAATTGCAGGGTATTCTGGTGACTTCAGAAGCAGTGGCAGGCCCCAGTTTTTGAGAAGTTCGGCACCACCTATAACTAGTGCTCCTCCGCAATTTCAGAGACCTCGGTATGATCAACCTACCCATTCAGGTCCAGGACAGAGTTCGCGGGCATCAGGCTCGCAACATCACAGGGATACTATCTAGACGAGACCCCTAGCACCACATTATGGTCAGTGTTGCAGGGCCCATTCTGGGCTATGCCGTCGAGGTTCTGATGCATGCTAGCTTTGCGGACAGCCTAGTCATATGATGCGGGATTGTCCTAACTGAGGAGGTGGTGGTATGGCTCAGCCGACTGGATCTGTGTCTGGTACTTCCTCATCAATTCGACCTCCAGCACGGGGTCCCCAGTAGCCAGCAGGTCGTGGTAGAGGTAGGGGTGCAGTGCCGAGTTCGAGTGGTATTCATAATCGAATATGTGCTCTAGCTGGTCGACAGGATCTCTAGTCATCTCCAGATGTTGTCACGGGTATATTATCAGTGCTTTCTTATGATGTATATGCATTGATTGATCCTGGATCCACATTATCATATGTTACGCCCCTTGTGGCTGATAAGTTTGATATCGAACCCGAATTAATAAGCAAACCCTTTGTGGTATCTACTTCGATAGGAGATTCCGTGGTTGTCAAGAGAGTATATAGAGGTTGCACCGTGATGATTTGTAGTCGTCAAACCTCGGCAGATTTGTTTGAACTAAAAATGGTTGATTTTGATGTAATAATGAAATGGATTGGTTGGCATCATGCTATGCAAATGTTGATTGTCATTCGAAGATGGTTAGATTTCAATTTCCTTGTGAACCCGTCCTTGAATGGAAAGGGAACATTGCTACGCCGAAAGGTAGGTTTATTTCCAACCTTAAGGCAAGAAAGATGATCTCTAAGGATTATATCTACCATCTCGTTTGCGTTATGGACGCGGAGGCGAAGTCGCCTATTCTACAATCAATTCCCGTAGTCAATGAATTTCCAGACGTCTTTCCAGATGAACTCCCAGGTCTTCCTCCTGAAAGGGAGATTGAGTTTGGCATTGATGTGTTGCCTGATACTCACCCAATTTCTATTCCTCTGTACAGAATGGCCCCAGCAGAATTGTAAGAGTTGAAGTTGTAGCTAAAGGACTTGCTGGATAAGGGCTTCATTAGGCCTTGCACTTCACCTTGGGGTGCGCCAGTCTTGTTCGTGCGAAAGAAAGACGGGTCGTTAAGGATGTGTATCGATTATCTACAGTTGAATAAGGTTACTATAAATAATAAATATCCACTTCCAAGGATTAACGACCTGTTTGACCAACTTCAGGGTGCCAGATATTTTTCCAAGAGTGACCTACGTTCAGGGTATTTTCAGTTGACAGTCAAGGAGAAGGATATTCCAAAAACAGCCTTTCGGACAAGATATGGGCATTTTGAGTTCTTAGAAATGTCGTTCGGGCTAACAAATGCCCCGGCAGCTTTTATGGATCTCATGAACACTGTCTCCAGGCCTTATCTTGATGTGTTCGTGGTTGTATTCATTGATGATATCCTGGTGTATTCTCATTCAGAGGCAGAACATATGGGCCACTTGCGGATTGTGTTACAGACCCTTCGGAATCACAAGTTGTATGCGAAGTTCTCCAAATGTGAAATTTGGTTGAACTCAGTAGCATTCCTAGGCCATGTAATATCTGACGAGGGTATTAGTGTCGACACTCAAAAGATCGATGCAGTGAAGAGTTGGCCAAGACCCACAACACCGTCAGAAGTCCCTAGTTTTCTAGGGTAGCAGGGTATTATCGGAGGTTTGTAGAAGGGTTTTCCTCTATTTCGGCACCATTAACTAAGCTAACCCAGAAAGCTACCAAATTCCAATGGTCTGATGTTTGTGAACAGAGTTTTCAGGAGCTGAAGAATCGATTAACATCCGCTCCAGTTCTCACTCTTCCTGAAGGAACTGAAGATTATGTGGCATATTGTGATGCCTCCGGCATAGGTTTGGGATGTGTATTGATGCAGCATGGGAAAACGATTGCGCATGCTTCGAGACAATTGAAGAAACATGAAAAGAGTTATCCAACCCATGATTTTGAATTGGCTGCAGTAAATATATGCCTTGAAGATATGGCGAGACTATCTATACGGTGTCCATGTTGATATCTACACAGATCACAAAAGTTTGCAAGTACATCTTCAGTCAGAAAGAGTTAAATTTGAGACAACGACGTTGGCTCGAATTGCTGAAAGACTACGACGTCGAAATATTGTATCATCCCGATAAAGCCAATGTTGTAGCAGATGTACCTTGCCGTAAATCAATGGGAAGCTTAGTGCATATTGAAGCAGGTAAATGGGGATTGATTAGGGAACTTCATCAGCTAGCCAATATGAGAGTCAAATTATTAGACTCTGAGGACAGAGGTGTTATTGTACAAAATACATCCGAATCATCTCTGGTAACTGAGGTAAAAGGACAACAATATGAAGATCCCACCTCTGAAATTGGAGGAGATGGGACATTGAGATGCCAAGGCCGATTATGTGTGCCTAATGTGGCTGGGTTGCGAGAGAAGATCATGAAGGAAATTCATCAGTCCCGATATTCCATCCATCCCGGTTCGACAAAGATGTATCATGATGTCAATGAGCAGTATTGGTGGGATAGGATGAAGAAGTCTATTGTAGAATTTGTTGCCCAGTGTCCCAATTGTCAACAGGTAAAGATAGAACATCAGAAACCCGATGGGTTGCTTCAGGATATAGAGATTCCGACCTGGAAATGGGAGGTGATTAATATGGATTTCATTACTGGATTGCCTCGCTCTCATCATAAGTTTGACTTCATCTGGGTGATAGTTGACCGACTCACAAAATGTGCTCATTTTCTGCCAGTTAAGACAACTTACACAGGTGAAGACTATACAAAGCTGTATATCAAGGAGATTGTTAGACTTCACGGTGTGCCGGTGTCTATTATATCAGACCGAGGAGCTCAATTCACAGCTATCTTTTGGGAATCCTTCCAGAAGGGTTTAGGCACACAAGTAAACCTCAGCACAACATTTCATCCGTAGACTGACAAACAGGCTGAACGTACCATTCAGACACTTGAAGATATGCTACGAGCCTATGTTCTAGATTTTAAGGGAAGCTGGGACGACCATCTTCCACTCATAGATTTTGCCTACAATAATAGCTACCACTCCAGTATTAAGATGGCTCCATACGAGGCACTATACGGGAGAAGATGTAGATCACCAATTGGATGGTTCGAACTCGGTGAAGCAGAGTTATATGGACCAGATTTAATCCACCAAGCCATTGAGAAGGTGAAAGTGATACAGGAAAGATTGAGGACGGCTCAAAGCAGGCAAAAGTCCTATTCGGACGTCCGACGTCGTGATCTAGAGTTTGAGGTTGGTAATTGGGTATTCCTGAGAATCTCACCAATGAAGGGTGTCATGCGCTTCGGGAAGAAAGGTAAATTGAGTCCAAGGTATATCGGTCCGTATAAAGTTCTTCGACGGATTGGGCATGTGGCTTATGAGTTAGAATTGCCATCCGAAATGGAATTTGTCCATCCGGTATTCCATGTATCTATGCTAAGGAAATGTATCGGAGATGCTTCTCGGGACGTTTCCATCGAAGATGTGCATATTACAAAGGACCTATCTTATGAAGAAATACCAGTGGCTATACTAGACCGACAAGTTCGTAAGCTAAGAACCAAGGATGTAGCTTCTGTTAAGGTATTATGGAGGAATAAACATACGGAAGAAATGACATGGGAAGCAGAGGAAGAGATGAAGTCTAAGTATCCGTACCTGTTCTAGAATGGAGACAATGAGGATGCCGAAGGAACGCGAAACCCACTGAAGGGAGAAACGTCCTTACGAGGTAAGCAATAACTTGGTAATACCTTCTTAATGCAAAATGGGAATATGCTGGTAATATACATGTCCATAAGTTGCATACTCTAGTAAGACCGAACGTTATGTAAAATCCATGTAGACCCTTACATTCGAGGACGAATGTTCCTAAGGGGGGAAGAATGTTACAACCCGTAATTTCGTACGTTAGATTGCACTGTAAGATAGTTTACATATAAGAGCCTAAGAACCCAGAAAATAGTTCAAAAAGTCAAGAAAAGAGCAAAGGGCTTCGCAAAGTTGGATATACTACCACAAAAGCCACATGCGGGCCGTATATCCAACACTGAAATCGCAAAACAAGGCAGAGTCTTGGGCTAGGACTAATATCAGAAATGCGGTCGAATATGCGATCGCATTTATGGTATGCAAACCGCATTTTGAACATAAGGTATCACAGACTGGAACAGAGTTCTGGGCAGAAATCTATGTCAAGAATGCGGTCCAAGAATGCGATCGCATTTCTTACATGCGAGCCGCAAATCTGTCCTTCTGTGTCGCAGAGTGTAACAGATTTTCGAGCCGCAGTTCGCGTCCAAAATGCGAATCGCATGTTGATTATGCGACGAGAATGCTACCGCAAACTTGTAGGCGTCAGACACGTGTGTCACTTATTTCCTGACCTATAAAAGGGGGCCTAGACCAGTTTTTCTTCATTTTCTGAAACTCAAACCCAGTAAAGGACCACCTGCGACTCCTTCTCAAGTCCTACACAACTTTAACCAATTTTTTCTCCTTTCAAGTTCTAAATTGGAGAAAGAATCTAGAAATTGAAGAATTGGAGAAAAGCCCTAGCTAATTTTCCCCTCTTTCAAGCCCTAATTGAGAGTAAGACTTAGAAGTTGAAGAACTAAGGAAAAGGCTGAGATATCGAACATGCAAGGTAAGTTACTACTCTCTTCATGCATTCTTTCTCTTGGGAATTAAGGGTGTTCCATTCTATGCATGTAAGAACTCATGGGATGGTGATGGGGAGCCATGAGTTCAAGTTAACTAGTGGTAATGGACTGGGTTATGATTGTTTTGGGTTTTTGTTAAGCTGCATGTGCTATTACTATTTTTGTAAAGTCTGGAGGAAGAAGGGTATGGAGGAACACCATATAGAATTGAGGTTGTGGTTAATAATAGCTATAACACTTAGAGAGTAACAATTGAATTGTTCTTTAATTGTAGACTAAGGAATAAGGAATTATAATTGTTGCGTAGCTTGAGAACTGGTGCAATTGACACCAGGTATGTAAGACCATTCCTTTATTTCTTTTGCACGACTCCGTTTATACATGATACAATGAACGAGCCCCAAAGATACTCTATTCTTAGAAGATAGGAGTACTTATGTTGTTTCCCCTCTTATGGGAGGATTGATATGTTATTATTTCTTCGACCTTACCTCACCATGATAGTATGATTCATACGAGTCCAGCATGCATTACCTATTTTTCTTTACCGCGCCGCACTATAGTCGGCCGGGCAGGCACCTATTGTGCAAATATATATTTTACTCTATTTAGTCGCGCTATAGACGACAACTATTTTACTTTACCGCGCCGCGCTATAGTCGGCCGGGCAGGCACCTATTATGCAACCATTGATCAGTTGGGTATGATAATGAGGAGGCCCACAGAGGCGTATGTATATGATAATGATGAGGCCCACAGAGGCGTATATATGTATAAGATGATTTTCAAAAGGATATATGTATATATATGTATATGCATGTGCACGTCAGGCATGACATGGTTAGTCGCCCTCAGAGGCATTCAGATGGTACAGGTTGTATGTTTCTTATCCTGATGCTTATTATTGCTCTTACATTATGTTTCCTGTCTTACATACTCAGTACATTATCCGTACTGACGTCCTTTATTTGTGGACGCTGCATGTCGTGATGCAGGTCCGGGCAGACAGATAGACGAGGCTCCCCCACCACAGTAGGCTATCCAGTTCAGCGGATATTGGCGAGATCAATCCTTCGAACTTGCTGTAGTCTTGGTATGCATTTTTTTATAGGCATTATGGGCATGTCGGGGCCCTGTTCCGACACAGGTTGCATTATGTATGTTCTTGTAGAGGCTCATAGACAAGTGTTGAGGTCATGTATAAACAATAGATAGTGGGTTGACTCATGTACAGTTAGCAAGTGCCTTGTCGGCAAATGTATCTTTTGTTGCATAGTTTTTGTATGACGGTCGTGTCGGCCAGGTTATATTGTATATGTATGTTCACGTCATGACATGGTATTTCTGTTGATATGTACGAAATGTGTTTTTACCGGAAGGTCTGAGCTAATTATGATTATTGTTGTTATTTACACGGGCATTCATCGGCCTTATAGATAACAAAGGAAGTAAGGTAGCAGGTACGCCGGCGCCCGTTGAGTAGGGTCCGGTGCCAGTTGCGGTCCTCCGGGTTGGGTCATGACACTATATTTTCTACCGGCATAAAAATCTAATAGGGCCTAAAAGACTCCTAGAAAACATATGACCTAAAGTAAATGTTCTAACATGTCGAAAGCATATTCCCAATTAATTGATATCACCTATATAGATTTTTTGTTCTATTATGTCCTATCTTTCGCTAAGTCTGCATGAATTTAAAGAAAGATTTTGGGTCTACCTTATTACCTTATAACACCTTCATTCACTATGATTTTAGGTGCAAGAACTTTATGAAGCAATAATTTAGTTTATCACACGTGACTTGAGTTTCAACGAGACTACTCCCCGGCCTTATGTCAAAAGAACTGATATATGGTCTGCTTGATTGGTGATTGAAATCAATGCTTATTGGTAATGCATTTCCTTCATATCTTTCATGGTTTGTGACTTGTGACAGTTCAATTGAAGGTCTCTATCCTACTTCAAACCTTTCCCAATTAGAAGTTTGCAGCTTGATGTTGACATCACTTGAAAACTGTTTACCCTTGGCTTCGGGTAACAATTGAATTTATACGTGGTTTTAAGGATACGTGATTTAATTTGATACAAATAACCAATAATATAATGAAAATTAAAGTCAGTAAATAATTGGAGAAGAAATGCAAACCACAAGTCTTGGATAATCCTGGCCTTGACTGATTCCTCCAAGATGAACACTAAATATAAGCGAAATCAGATGAATAAAGTAATGTATAAAATAATGAAAGCAGACTTCTTTTCTTCGTATTGATGGTTGTTTTTTGTGATGTCTTAGAACAATTACATTGCCCCTTTATATAGCGTGGGGATAATCATTTATACAGGGCAAGAATCTGTTTACAAGGTAAAATATCTCTTGATGTGCTGATTTAACGGTCTTATTGATTGATGCCGTGATTGCCGCCGAGATGCTTACTTGTCATGGGATTTCCGGTCCTTTCGTCATTCAAATTTGATAACTTACCCTAGGGCATTTCCCGAAATCAAGCTCAATAGGTTCATCTCGGGTACCATGACTTCAAGTTCTGATTCGATGTTGTTCGGTTTCGACCTTCGATCTTTGATACCTCGATATTCTTGCTTCGATGTTATTCGGTCTCGCTCTTCGATCTTTGATATCTTGACCTCAGTTTACCGAGCAGTAATTATGATTGATACCAACCGTATAAACTAGAGCCCGATTTGTCCCCATGTAGGCGATTCGAGTTCGACCCCATACAGATAGTCCCCTCATTTTTTGGAGAGTAATGACGAAAAACGATATGAGCCGCAACTTTTTTGTTAGGTTGAATGGTGACATACTTATGACGCATGTGGTACACAAGTCGGAGCGTCCCATCAAAAGAAACGAATCATCATATTGATAAATGACGGTAGAACTGTGACGTACGTGGTACGTGTCGAAAACGTCTCATCAGAGACAAACTTGGGACAAACCTCTGGAACATCAGTACATGATAATTATTGCTTCGTCACGTTGGGACGCGAACCGCCGCTTTTGAGGGGCTATAAATACCCTTCTCCGTCTCCACTTTCAGGAGTTTAAGCTATCTGATCATTTGAATCATTCCCTTCTTCAAATTGTGTAAGTTTCCTTGCAAGCGATCTCCCTTTCGTTCTTATCTTACTCCTGCATCTTTTAACTTCTTTATCTCCTAATTAACAATGGCGAAAACCTCTAAATCCGTTTCTCAGAGATAGACCCCTTCTTTTTCTCAACCTATTGAAGATCCTCAACCTGTTGATGTTGAGGAAACCATGGCTGAACCTCCTTTGAAGGCATTTGTACTGACTGGATGTTCAATCGGTGCCGACTTTAAAGTAGATAAGACCTCTTCAATACCGGGCCGTTGTGAACCGGTCACTAGGTACATTTGTTCAATTACGGACAAAGTCCTTGACTAGGTTAAATAAGATTGTAATTGGATCGACAAGAGTGTGGTCGTTCCTGCATCAGAAGAGGCGATCACCACCCACGTGGAGGGTTATTTGAGTGTTTACACTTACCCCTTCACATTGGGCCCTTTGGACCCTATTATCGTTGCCTTTTGCAAAAGGTACGAAGTAACATTGGGTCAGATCCACCCTTCTTTCTGGAGAACAGTCATTCTCCTTCGTTTTTTTGTAAGCAAGATCGACGGGCATCCTTTCACTGTCGATCACCTTCTGCAGTTATACAGTCCTCGAATCTTCCGAGGGGGATTAATAAAACTTGCTCGCCGGGCAGGAAAAGCCCCCTTCTCTAGCATCGATGAGGATAAGGATCGAGGCTGGATGAGCCGATTCGTTCGAGTGAAAATAACAGACCTGATTCCAGCCAAAGACATGCCGTTCCCCGAGAAGTGGAACATGAACCGTAAGTGTTATCCTATATCTCAACTTGTTCAGTGTTTTTTCTTTCGTTATTTTACTAACCAGTTCCATATGATGTAGCCGTATCCTATATGCCGGCCACGATTCCTCATATGAAGGAATGGGTCGAAAAAGTAGTGTCCTAAAGACCCTATTCAGAACGTGCTTGGCGCGAGCTCTTGAAGGGCCGATGGGAGGCCCGACACCATGGTGAGACAGGTTAAGTTCGAACTCAGCGTCTCATGTTATTGATTTCTAATTTTCTTTACTCTTCATTTGTAGGTTTATCAAAGGACATTGAATTGAGTCCAGCGTCCCCTGGTAATGAGGTTCCCTGCGAGCCCCCTGTTTCAGAGCAGGAGAAAGAGAAAAAGAGGAAAGAAGCCCCCAGTTCTTCGGAGCCCGAGAGAAGGAGGCCAAAGAAAAGGATAGCTCGTAAGCCCAAGAGCAGCATTGATGACCGGATACTGTCCTCGGACTCACTTCGTCGGTTGAGGGACGAGTCCAAGGAAGATGAGGATTTTGACTTTTTGGGTAGCGAGTTCTCAAACTAAAGGACGGGGAGTCCCCGAGCTGAGAGCCGATGAAACAGACCTTCATCGAGTTGGGGGCTCTGAAATGGGGGTAAGAGCTAGGGCTTCTACCGATGTAAGAAGGGCTTCCCAGGGAATCGTAGGCACCATAGAAATGATAGATTCTCTTTCCTTCTCAAAGTCGACACTGAACGAGGCCCAAGAAGCAAAAGGACATTCCCCGGGCAGGGGCCATGTACCGGAAGGCCCTTTTCGAGGTATCTTCGATGGCGTGGATTCGGCGTCTGCTGAAGATACCTTTGGGCTCGGTAACCTGGAAGTACCAAGGAAAAGTCCCTCCACCGGCACGAGCAGGGTTTCTTTCGGTCCGAAGTTGGTCGATAGACTTCCTGCTCCGAGTTCAGATCCTGATCGGAAGCGGATCATATCCTTCGCCATTCCCGAAGATGCTAAGGTCCTTTCTGCTCCTGTAGGGGTGGCTAGCTATCTTCGGTGTTTGGTGACCGAAGAAGATCAGGCTAAGATAAACGAGGTGGATGTATCCTGCTTGTTCAACGAAGCTCAGCAAGCATTGACTAGGGTAAGTTTTTGATAAGCCTCGTCTGGTGTTCACTGTTTTGCACTTTAAAACTTCAACTAACAGTCATATTTCCTTTCGTGTTTGCAGGCCTCGGTGCTTCATCATGAGGCTTTTCTTCGTCGCCGGGAAGAATCGGGACGCTGCGAGCGGCTCGAAGTGGAGGTGGTGAGCCTTCGCACCGAACTGGATCTTATTCGAAGAGATAATTCTAGCTTAGTCGAGCAGGTGGGGCAACAGCTCGATCAAATCACCCAACTCCGATCTGAGGCAAGTGAGGCTAGAGCTGAAGCCAATGAGTGGAAGAGCAAGATGGATCAGCTGGCTTCAGAAAAAGAGGCCTTCCGTGCTCAGTTAGTTTCAGCAGAAGCTCAAATGATGGAAGTAAAGCGGAGAATCGAGGCTCTGACTAAGAGCACCGACGAACTCCAATCCCAAGTCAGCATGATCACCTCGGATCGAGATGTTTTAGCCAACGAGCTGCATATGGCGAGATCCGAGGCCACTGCAACCAAAGTTGAGGAGCTGGCGGCCCAGTACAAGGCTGACGCCGAAGCTGCTCAAGATCAATCAAAAAATTTGGTTGATCACATGAAGTGGCAAACTCGCCTATTCGTCCTCGAGGAGATACATGCTCGAGGCTTCAATCTATCGGCCGAAATCGAAGATGCCAAAAGATCGAGGCCGATGCCAGAAGGCAAGCCTTTCCAGAGGAAGATGACTCTGAGAACTCATAATGAGGCGCCTTTTTCTTTTCCTTTTTGATATTATGTAATGATGTCCCCATTTTTGTAATGATATTTTACATATATATAAAAGCCCTTTTTCCTTTCCTTCTTTTATTGCTGACTTAGTTTAATTCTTTCCCTTAGAACTAAGGGTTTGCCTCGATAAATTTTCTGTCCCTTGAACTCAATTTGGACTTGGCCAGTTTTGGGATCTGCCTTAGTAGGTTTTATTTTCCTTCGATTAACTCGGTATGGCCTTAGCCTTTTAAAGATTGGGGTTCGCCTTAGTAGGTCTTATTCCCCTTCGAGTTTCATTAACTCGGTACGCCTTAGCCTTTTAAGAATGAGGGTTGGCCTTAGTAGGTCTTATTCCCCTTTGAATAAATTTGATTTTCGGATGAGTCCCCAAGTGAGGCAGTATTTAATTGAACAAAGAAAAATTAAAACGGCCCTTGGGCTCAGAGGCAGGATATTGGTGCAAGAGATCTTATTCTTGTTCACGTTCTTGTACAGCTTATTTCGGGGTTAGATCAATCTATTTGGGCACGGTTCCTTTGACTGTTTGACCCTTACATCAAATCCTAATGATATTTTATTCTAGAGATGTTTCCTCGAGTCAAAGTAGCCAAGCATCCTTCCGATATTTGAGGTCGATCAATGATTAGCACCAAGTATCATTGTCATCGATCTGTTATCGGTCTTCAAATCTAAGTTAGCACGATTTACTGGTTGCCTCGTTAAAAACCTTGCCGTAAAGCCTAGGTTGAAGGGAAAAAGAGTGCAACGCGTGCTTTCAGTCCTAACGTCCCGTGCTTTCCGATTCGAGGCTGCTTTATTTGGTACCTGCAAATGTTAGTTTGCCGATGTAGAATAAAAACAAGTAAAAATGAGGAATGAAGGATCGTACCTTAGCAGTAGTATCGTTTCAAGTGATTTATGTTCCAGTTGTTTGGTAGTTGTCTGCCGTCCATCGTTCCAAGCTTGTATGATTCTTTTCCGGTGATCTTTATGATGGAGTAAGGTCCTTCCCAGTTCGGTCCCAATTTCCCTTCATTTGGGTTTCATGTGTTGGGTGTGACCTTCCTGAGTACCAAATCTCCGATGTTGAAATGTCGAAGATGGGTTCTCCTGTTGTAGTATCTTTTGATCTTTTGTTTTTGAGCGGCCAATCGAACAAAGGCTACTTCCCTTCTTTCATCCAGTAGTTCCAGATTTGTATTCATAGCCTCGTGGTTCGATTCTTCGGTCGCATAGCGAAACCTGACACTTGGTTCACCGACTTCGATCGGTATCAAAGCTTCAGCACCGTAAACCAGGGAAAAGGGAGTGACTCCGGTGCTAGATTTCTCGGATCGTATGATATGCCCACAGGACTTCAGGCTATATTTCTTTCCATTTCCCCTTCGCATCGGTTAACCTCTTTTTCAGATTTCGAAGTATTATTTTGTCGGTAGATTCGGCTTGTCCATTCCCGCTGGGGTGGTAGGGCGTTGATAGGATTCTTTTGATCTTGTTATCTTCGAGGAATTTTGTCACTTTGTTGCCGATGAACTGTTTCCCGTTGTCACACACGATCTCTGATGGCATCCCAAACCGACATATGATGTGATCCCAAATGAACTCGATTACTTCTTTTTCCCTAACCTTCTCATATGCCTGCGCTTCCACCCATTTGGAGAAATAATCAATCATAAAAAGAATGAATTAAGCCTTACCTGGTGTGTAGGGAAGAGGGACAACGATGTCCATTCCCTATTTCATGAACGGACATGGTGATAAGACCGAGTGCAACGTTTCCCTGGGCTGATGGATTATTGGGGCATGCCTTTGACATTCGTTACATTTGCGAACGAACTCCTTCGCGTCCTTTTCCATGTCGATCCAATAATAACCGGCTCTGATTATTTTTCGGATTAGGGGTTCGGCACTGGAGTGGTTCCCACAAGTGCCTTTGTGAATTTCTCTTAAAATGTATTCAGTCTCGCTCGGTCCCAGACATATCGCGAGGGGACCGTAAAACATTATTCTAAATAGAGTTCCATCATCGGACAAGCAGAACCGAGCCGCCTTTGTGCGCAAGGCTCTTGATTCTTTTGGATCTGAGGGGAGTTTTCAGGAGTGGAGGTATTCTATGTATTTGTTCCTCCAATCCCAGGTTAGACTCGTCGTATTGATTTCCGCGTGGCCTTCCTCCACTACCGACCTCATGAGCTGTACGACCTTTTCTGATTCGATCTCATCATCTTCGACCGATGATCCCAAACTGGCGAGGACATCAGCTTCGCTGTTTTGTTCTCGAGGCATGTGTTGTAAGGTCCATTCTTTGAACCTGTGCAGTGTAACTTGTAGTTTGTATAAATATCTTTACATCCGTCCTTCTCTGACCTCGAAAGTTCTGTTGACTTGATTTACCACAAGAAGGGAGTCGCACTTAGCTTCGAATATTTCTGCTCCCAGGCTTTTGGCTAGTTCTAAACCTGCAATCATGGCCTCATATTCTGCTTCATTGTTAGTTAACTTTACAATCTTGATAGACTGTCAAATTGTGTTACCGGTTGGGGGCTTTAGCACGATACCAAGCCCCGATCCCTTCGCGTTCGAGGAACCATCTGTGAACAAGGTCCACACTCCCGAAGGAGTCCCTGATTCGGCCAGTAGCTCTCTTTCGACCTCGGGTATTAGGGATGGTGTAAAATCGGCAGCGAAATCTGCCCCAACACCTGAGATTTGATGGCGGTTCGGGATTGATATTCGATATCATCCCCGCTTACTTCGATAGCCCATTTGGCCAATCGACCGGAGAGCTTGGGCTTATGCATTATGCTTCTTAACGGGTAAGTCGTTACAACGCATATGGGATGACACTGGAAATAAGGCTTCAGTTTTTTTGGAGGCATTCAACAAAGCGAGTGCTAGTTTTTCCAGGTGAGGGTACCTAGTATCAGCCTCGCCTAAGGTTCTGCTAACGTAATAAATTGGAAATTGCGTACCTTGCTCTTCTCGAACTAGAACTCCACTTAGCGCCACCTCCGAGACCGCAAGGTAAAGGTAGAGTTGTTCACCTATCTTCGGTGTATGTAGTAAGGGCGGGCTAGACAGATATCTTTTTAGCTCTTCTAAGGCGTGTTGGCATTCTGGTGTCCATGAGAAGTTGTTCTTCTTTTTCAATAGATTGAAAAATCGATGGCTTTTATCGGATGATATTGAAATAAATCATCCCAAAGCGGCTATACGACCTATCAGCTTTTTTATATCCTTCACATTATCTACGACTGTGATGTCCTCGATAGCTTTAATCTTTTCGAGGTTAATTTCTATTCCTCGATTCGAGACCATGAAACCGAGGAACTTGCCCGAGCCCACACCAAATACGCATTTTTCTGGGTTCAACTTCATGTTGTATTTCTTCAACACGTCGAATGTTTCCTGCAAATTGTTCAAATGGTCCTCTGCTCGCAGGGACTTAACTAACATATCGTCAATATAAACTTCCATCGTTTTTCCTAGTTGTTTTTCAAGCATTTGGTTTACTAGGCGTTGGTAAGTGGCTCCTGCATTTTTTAACCGAAATGGCATCACGTTGTAACAGTATGTGCCCCACTTAGTGATGAAGGATGTTTCTTCTTGATCAGCCTGGTCCATTCGTATTTGGTTATAGCCAGAGTAAGCATCGAGAAAACTAAGGGTCTCATGGCCAGTGGTAGCATCGATCATGCGATCGATGTTGGGTAAAGGGAAAGAATCTGTTGGGCATGCCTTATTTAGATCCTTATAATCTACACACATTCTTAGTTTATTCCCTTTTTTAGGGACTACTACTATGTTTGCTAACCATTCTGGGTATTTAACCTCCCGAATGGACCCTATCTTTAGAAGTTTAGTTACCTCATCCTTGATGAATGCGTGTTTGATCTCGAACTGAGGCCTCCTTTTTTGCTTGACCGGTCGAAATTTCTGATCCAGGCTCAGCTTGTGAGTTGTTATCTCCGGTGGTATACCTGTTATATCAAGGTGGGACCAAGCGAAGAAATCTTCGTTAGTTATAAGAAATTGGATAATTTTTTTCCTGAGCTCGGAGCTTAGGCCCGAGCCTAGATATACCTTTCGTTCAGGTAGGTCTTCTCGGAGCGAGACTTGCTCGAGTTCCTCAATCGTCGATTTGGTAGCATAGGACTCATCAGGACTGACGAAAGATCTGGGGATTCTGTAATCGTCATCCTCGACATATGTTTGTTAGTCTACGTTTTTCGAGGATGATATCTGTGATTGCTGTTTTACCTGGTTCTCGACTCTTTGTGAAGGGACTATTGGTACTGGTGTCATTTCTTCCACCGCGAACATTTCTTTCGCAGCCGGTTGTTCCCCATAGACCGTTGTAATTCCATCGGGTGATGGGAATTTCAGTACTTGATGCAGCATCGAAGGTACGGCTCTCATGCCGTGGATCCATGGTCTCCCAAATAGAGCATTGTACCTCATGTCTCCATCGATTACGCAAAACTTTGTTTCCCGAATGGTTCCGGCGGTGCTTATCGGCAACATTATTTCACCCTTGGTTGTTTCACATGCCATGTTGAAACTATTGAGTACTCGTACTGTAGGGATAATTTGATCCTTCAGGCCGAGTTGTTCTACGACCCACAATCGGATTATATTGGCCGAACTGCCTGGGTCGACCAATATGCATTTCATTTTAATTATGTGTATAAGCACAGATATCACTAGTGCGTCATTGTGAGGTTGCATAATCCCTTCCGCATCTTCCTCGCTAAAATGTAATATCCCCTCTATTACGTAATCTCGAGTGCGTTTTTCCCTGGTGATGGATATCTTGGTGCGTTTCAGCATCGGACCTTGAGGGGCATCTATTCCGACAATAATCATGTTAATCGTGTGTTGTGGCTCTTCTTGGTTTGCCTATCTATTTCTGTTTCCGAAATGATTCTTCGCTCGGTCGCTTAAGAATTCTCGAAGATGTCCGTTTTCGAGCAACCTTGCTACCTCTTCTCTCAATTGTCGGCAATCTTCTGTTCTATGTCCGTGAGTACCATGATATTTGCATATCAGATTAGGATCCCTTTGGGCTAGATCAGATTGTAACGGTCGAGGCCACTTAGTGTCTTTGATGCGACCGATAGCTGATACGAGAGTAACCGCATCAACGTTGAAATTGTATTCCGATAACCGTGACGGTATTCCGATAATCGTGACGCTTCTTGATGACCGGTGGTTCTCTCGAAGTTGCCTTTAATAATGGGCCCTCGGTTATTCTGACCTTGATTGTTTCTCCTTTCGTGTCTTGGGGAGTTTTGTCTTGGTGTAGTGATTTTTCTATCCCCATGATATGGCCGATGTCGATCTCTATTCAGTCTCGGTTCACGATAAATCTTCCTTCGAACTCTATCATGGGTTCTGACGGGATTAATGGATCCCGAAGGGGCTCCAAGTTGATCGTCTTCGACTCTGATTTTTGATTGGTATCGGTTATGTTCATCGGCCCATGTGATGGCAGGATATTCTATCAAATTTTGCTTGAGTTGCTACGAAGCAATCGAGCTTCGAACTTTGAGCCCTTGGGTGAAGGCCTGAACAGCCCAATCGTCGGTGACCGGTGGCAGGTCCATACGCTCCATCTGAAAATGAGATACGAATTCTCTGAGCATCTCGTTATCCTTTTGTCTAACTTTGAATAGGTCCGACTTTCGCGTTTCCATTTTGATGGCTCTTGCATGTGCTTTTACAAAGGAATCTGCAAGCATATCGAAAGAGTCAATGGAATTAGGGGGTATGTTATGATACCATGTCATGGCCCTCTTTGACAAGGTTTCCCCGAACTTTTTCAAAAGAACAGATTCGATCTCGTCGTCTTCTAAGTTGTTCCCTTTTATAGCGCATGTGTATGCAGTCACATGCTCGTTTGGATCAGTCGTTCCATTATACTTGGGGATTTCCGGCATGCAGAATTTCTTGGGTATTTGTTTTGGAGCGGCGCTCGATGGGAAAGGCTTCCTGGATTTGATCCACCCTGAAGTTGTACGTTTCCACCTTTTTATCGTTTGCCTCGATTTTTTTTCTCTCCGGATTCAACTCGTTTGGTTAATTCCTCGAGCATCCTCATAATTCCGTAGTTTTCCCCCGATTCACCTTCATTTGGCTCTCCTGCAACCGGTTCATTCCTGGGAACAGTTCCCCGAGAAGGGCCGAGCTAAACTTTGTTCGATATTTGGCTTCAACTTTGTAATTGAGCAATGGCTCAAAGATCATTCTGAGACTGATCCTGTCCCTTTTATCGTTTTGGGGACCCTGTGTTGTTGATCGAGGTTCCCTACGAACGCTATTCGACGGGCCAGTAGTTTGATCTACTTCGACTGCCACTTGTAAGTTAGCAGTCGATCGGAACTTCATCATCGGGTGCTATGTTGTTGTTTTCGCCTTGATGATCAAATTTATTATCAATGTACAAAGGCATAGATTATGAATGCGACATAGATGTACTGTAACCTGAAATCAGAGATTCTTCGAAGAGCAAGTGTAAAACAATTTGCGTGACAAAAAATTGTATCAAACACTCACTATTATCCTTAGCCCCACAGTGGGCGCCAAATTGTTTACCCTTGGCTTCGGATAACAATTGAATTTATACGTGGTTTTAAGGATATGTGATTTAGTTTGATACAAATAACGAATAATATAATAAAAATTAAAGTCAGTAAATAAATGGAGAAGAAATACAAACCACAAGCTTTGGATAATCCTGGCCTTGACTGATTCCTCCAAGATGAACAGTAAATATAAACGAAATCAGATGAATAAAGTAATGTATAAAATAATGAAGAAGACTTCTTTTCTTTGTATTGATGGTTTTTTTTTCTAATGTCTTAGAACAATTACATTGCCCCTTTATGTAGCGTAGAGATAATCTTTTATACAAGGCAAGAATCTGTTTACAAGGTAAAGTATCTCTTGATTTGCTGATTTAACGGTCTTATTGATTGATGCCGTGATTCCCGCAGAGATACTTACTTGTCACGGGATTTTCGGTCCTTTCGTCATTGAAATTTGATAACTTACCCTAGGGCATTTCCCGGAATCAAGCTCAATCAGTTCATCTCGGGTACAATGGCTTCAAGTTCTGATTCGATGTTGTTCGGTCTCGACCTTCGATCTTTGATACCTCGATATTCCTGCTTCGATGTTATTCGGTTTTGCTCTTCGATCTTTGATATCTTGACCTCGCCTTACCGAGCAGTAATTACAATTGATACCAACCGTCTAAACTAGAGCCCGATTTGTCCCCATGTAGGCGGTCCGAGTTCGATCCCATGCACTTGGGAACAACGTCAAAGGTCTTATTTTAATAACTCATGGGTATGATGCACCAAGAGTTGGTAAAAAAAATGGCTTTTTCATTTGTCTGACCATATTACTGTGACTATGTATGGTTTAGAAACGCTGGCCAGCTGACTGAGAGATGAAAGAAATTCTTCTTGCCTACTGCATCTCACCGATATTTGCAGGTGTTCAGCTGGATCTAGTGGCATTGGTTCATGTCATTTACTTGGTGTTTTTCATCTTACAACAATGGAATATACCTCTCTTGTGAGGTGAAACTGGCTTCTTACAAGGGTTCTACATTCATCGTTCACATAATGGTCTTTCTGGTAAGCTTCCAGGTACCACTGGCGAAACAATTAGCGTTTGTACGAGGAACTTTCACTAATACTTGCTTCATTGGATACTCTGTTATCTCAACCGTTGTTATACCAATTAGAGCGGGAGGGTGCGAATGGGGAAAGATTTTGACACATTGTATGAAGCTGAGTTAGTACATGTGGATAAGTAGTTTCTATATGCATTTTGACCACGATTAAAGAGGTTATTTTGAGTTAAAATAGATCGGCAATGACATTGAAGATGTCAAAGAGAGACATTACTTTCCATGGTATAAAGATGATGTTAGGTGTGGAGCCTGATTAATATGTGATGGACTTGAATTATTTCCTTGTATTTTTAGGAAACCCATAATCCCTATAGGTTTAGGAAAACTCATTGTCCTCATAGATTTGGGAAAGGAAAACCTATAATTCTGGTCAAATTGGGAGACCTTTCTCTTATAGGTTTGGGACTATTTAGGATCTATATATAGGCTGTACTGTTTATTCTCCTTGTATTGTAAATACCCTTAATTATTAATATATATAAATCCCGCCGCCGTGGAAGTTTACCCTAACGGGGTGTTTCCACGAAATAAGTCTCTCTACCTTAACTTTTCTCTCTTCAAGATTTATTCATCTTCTTCATCAGTTCAGAGTGTTTGAGTGAATCGATCCTAACAACTGGTATCAGAGCTTTGGAGATTCAACACGATCACTGAAGATGGAGAGTTCGAAGATTGGAATCGAGAAGTTTGATGGATCCGATTTCGGTTTCTAGAAGATGCAGATCGAAGACTATTTGTACCAGAAAGATCTTCACGAACCCTTGACTGAGGCAAAGCCAGCTTCCATGACAGAGGAGCAGTGGAAGCTTAAGGATCACCAGGCGTTGGGGTTGATCCAGTTGACTTTGTCGAGAAACGTGGTGTTCAACATCGTTAAGGAGAAGACTACGACAGATTTGATGAAGGCGCAATCAAATATGTACGAAAAGCCATCAGCGATGAACAAGGTATATTTGATGCGTAGATTGTTCAATTTATAGATGTCTGAGAATGGATCTGTTGCCGATCATATAAATGAGTTCAATATGACTGTGAGTCAACTGAGTTCTGTGGAAATTAATTTCGAAGATGAAATTAAGGCGTTGATTTTGATGTCATCTCTGCCCGAGTCTTGGGATACTGTTGTTGCTGCGATTAGCAATTCTCGTGGATCTGAGAAGTTGAAGTTTGATGAAATCCATGATGTTGTTCTCAGCGAAAGCATTCGCAAACGAGAAGTGGGAGATTCATCGGGCAGTGCTCTCAGCGTTGACCGAAGGGGGAGAAGCAAGTCGAAGGGCCGATCAAAATCAAAAAATCGAGGAAAATCTCCAAACAGACCCAACGTGATTTGTTGGAACTGTGGAGATAAAGGGCACTATCAGACAAACTGTACGAAACCAAAGAAGAAGCAGAATCATAAATCTGGAGATGATACTGATTCTGTAAATTCCGCAGAAGACATTGGGGATGCTCTAATCCTTAGTGTGGACAGCCCAGTCGAATCCTGGATTTTGGATTCTGGTGCATCCTTTCATTCGTCTCCAAGCAAGGAATTGTTCCAAAATTTCAAATCTGGAAATTTTGGGAAGGTGTATCTTGCTGACAACAAAGCCTTGGAGATTGAAGGAAAGGGGGATGTCTGCATAAAGACCCCATTGGGAAACCAATGGACATTAGAGGATGTCAGATATATTCCTGCTCTCAAGAAGAATTTGATCTTTGTTGGTCAGTTGGATAGCACAGGCTATACAGCAGAGTTTGGGAAAGGTTCGTGGAAGATCGTGGCACCAAATTTGGAACCTTGTACACCACTGCAGGGTATATTAACATGGTTGCTGTCGCTGAGGGTGCTTCCAGTTCATGTTTGTGGCACAACAGACTTGGACACATGAGTGGTAAAGGAATGAAGATGCTGGTTGCAAAAGGAGCATTAGAGGGCCTGCAGTCTGTTGACATGGGTCTTTGTGAAAGCTGTGTTATGGGAAAACAGAAACTAGTTAGCTTCACAAAGACTGCTAGAGAGCCGAAGAAAGTGCGGTTGGAAATGGTACATACAGATGTTTGGGGACCATCTCTAGTTTCATCACTTGGAGGATCCAGGTTCTATGTCACCTTCATTGATGATTTCAGTAGGAAGGTATGGGTCTATTTCTTGAAGCATAAGTCAGATGTGTTTGTGACTTTCAAGAGGTGGAAAGTTGAAGTTGAAAATCAGACTGGTTTGAAGATCAAATGCTTGAGGTCTGACAATGGAGGAGAGTATGACAAGTTAGAGTTTAAAGCATTCTGTGCAGCTGAGGGAATCAGATTGATGAGGACAGTTCCCGGTAAGTCTAGGCAGAATGGAGTTGCTGAGAGGATGAACAGAACATTGAATGAGCGTGCAAGGAGCATGAGGATACACTGTGGGCTGCCCAAGATGTTTTAGGCAGATGCTGT